>JAOTRH010098961.1:0-16047 GCA_034768845.1 Heliamphora exappendiculata
ATATAAGTACGTCGAGCACTTTTTTTGACAAAAAGAGAGTACTTTTTGAGAGCTTTTCGGCTAAAGGCTATAGAGCTAAAGAATCATTGGAGAGGGTTCATTTTGATGTGTGAGGTTCTATGAAAATCCAGGCTAGAGGTTGCTTTGAGTACTTCGTCAGTTTCACTGATAACTACTCAAGGTATGGATATATTTACTTGATGCATCGTAAGTCTGAATACTTTGATAAATTCAAAGAATTCAAGGCAGAGGCAGAGAAGCGTCTGGGTAAAAGTATCAAATCACTATGATCCGACCGTAGTGGGAAATACCGCTTTAGAGAGTTTAAAGACTACTTGTCATCAGAGGGAATTGCATCCCAGTCAACTGCACCTGGTACTCCGCAGCAGATTGGTGTAGCAGAAAGAAGGAATATGACTCTTATAAAAATAATAAGGTCCATGATGAGTTATTCAAACTTACCCAATTCATTTTGGGGACTCACTTTAGAGATAATGGCTTATATTCTGAACTTGGTACCTTCTAAGTCAGTACCTTCATTTCTACAGAATTGTGGACTGGGTGGAAGCCTAATCTGAAACACATTTAGATTTTGGGGTGTCCAGCATATGTGCTGAAAGGGAACGCGGGTAAGTTAAAACTGAGGATAGAAGTCTGTTTTTTTGTAGGGTTTCCCAAGGGAATGAAGGGTGGTCTATTTTATAATCTTAAGGATCATAAGGTCATTGTTAACACCAATGTCCAATTCGTGGAAGAGAATTATATTATGGATCACAGTTCCAAAAGTAATATTGTTCTGAAAGAATTGAAAGAAAATACCAATGGAATAGAAGAACAAGTCACTGATCTCCCATTACTTCGTCATAGTGGGAGGATTATTGGAACAGGTGCAAATCAAGAACGGGGTGCTGATGCACAGGATTCTGATTTTGCACAGCGTGTTACTGCTAGTGCACAAATACATATAGTTCCTCGTCATAGTAGAAGGGTTGTCCATCAACCTGACCGGTATATGTTCTTGTTGCTAAAGGGTTCACTCAGAAAGAAGGGATCGATAATGAGGAAACCTTTTCGCCAATAGCCATGCTTAAGTCATGCAAATTCTCTTATCCATTACCCCTCATTTCGATTACAAAATCTAGAAAATAGATGTCAAGACAGCTTTCCTTAACAAAAGTTTTGATGAGTGTATCTATATGATAAAACCAGACGGATTCATTGCAAAAGGCCAGGAACACATGTTGTGTAAGCTTATGAGATCTATTTACAGACTCAAGCAAGTATCGAGGTCTTGGAACACTCGGTTTAATCAAGTCATATGATTTTGATCAAAGTACAGATGAGTCATGTGTGTACAAGAAGTGTGACGAAAGCGTGGTTATCTTCTTAATACTTTATGTAGACGATATCTTGCTCATCAAAAATGATGTGGGGACATTATCTACAGTTAAAGTATGGTTAGCTGGGTAGTTTGATGTGAAGGACTTGGAGAAGCCAGTCACATCGTTGGGATCAAGCTTGTACGAGATTGGAAACAAAGAATGTTGGACTTATCACAAGAAAAATATATCGATGATATCCTTGCTCGTTTTAGCATGCAAGATTCCAAGAAAGAGTTTCTCTCTTTCTGGCGTGGAATCACTCTATCCAAGGATTAGTGTCCTAAGACACCTGATGACATAGAGAAGATGAAGGCAGTTCTTTATGCTTCGGCAATAGGAAGCCTCATGTATGATATGCTTTGCACTAGACCCGACATCTGTTTTGCCGTTGGCATAGTTAGCAGATATCAGTCTAACCTAGGACAAGGGCATTGGACTGCGGTAAATAATATAATCAAGTATCTAAAAAGGACTAAGGATTATATATTTGTTTACCAGGAAAACACTTTAGTACCTTTGGGGTACACAGACTCAGATTTCCAGTCTGACAGGGATTCCCGTAAGTCTACCTCAAGATATGTGTTTTTCTTAGGAGGTGGAGCTATAAGTTGAAGGAGTATCAAGCAATCTTGCATTGCTGATTCCATCATGGAGGCCGAGTATGTGGCAGCTTCTGAAGTAGCTAAGGAGGCCATTTGGCTCAAGAACTTTATGTTGGATCTAGATGTGGTACATTCAGTTCAATCGACTATTAAACTTTATTATGACAATAGCGGAGCGGTTGCAAACTCGAAGGAGCCAAGGGTCCATAAGAAAGGCAAACACATTGAGCGTAAGTATCACCTGATACAAGAAATTATACAGAGAGGTGATGCTGCTGTGACCAAGATTGTATCAGGAGACAACCTTGCAGATCTTTTCACAAAGAGCTTACCGACTAAGACTTTTGATAGTCATGTACAGGGCATGGTAGTCAGATGTATGGCAGCATAATTTTGAGTATAAGTGGGAGATTATTAGGGCTGGTATACTGAAAATCATGTTTTTAATATTTAATTTTATTTTTTAATAAAATTAATTTTCTATTTTATGAGAATCTTTATGAGCAATGTATGTGTATTATTTTCTTTAATGTTATGTATGGATATCTGATATTCTGTATAGTATTTAATCTGGTGTGTAGAGTACGGCTTGCACACAGAAGATCAGATTTTAGGTTCTTGCAGAATATACGTTTTATGTTCACAGTTTAGATAGAAATGGACATAGCTTTGGTACAACTGTAGCACAGGATTTTAGTAGGCCTACCCTGGTTATGGAAAACAGATAATAGCGTCGTCTATTGTTCCGACTCTCAGTGCTAGTACACTTTATGTGTATTGAATGGGACATTTTGGTAATTAATTTTAAACTGACTATATAAATTGATTGGCACCCCAAGTTTATTATGAATAGTGCTTATCCTGTTAATCCAGAAATAAGTATTGATTTGCGTATATTTAATATTCGTTGTTTTGATTCATTAGAGGTTGCGATCTTATATTGGTCTATATTCCTAGTAAGTTGGATAGAGGTATTATTTTTATAACGAATATTAATTATTGACGGAATCCACATTCTAAAAGATCGGAATTGACGATACCTTTTTGTGGAAGCTTATAGGTTTTGACCAGGCCAAACCCTGTAGGTGGATTTAATTATCCAGCGGTCAAATAAGTTAAGCGGAAGGGTTTAAGGAATATC
Organism: Heliamphora exappendiculata; assembly: GCA_034768845.1. NCBI lineage: Eukaryota > Viridiplantae > Streptophyta > Magnoliopsida > Ericales > Sarraceniaceae > Heliamphora > Heliamphora exappendiculata. The sequence continues at coordinate 3,126 of JAOTRH010098961.1, forward strand.
AAGATGCCGGTTAAATTAAATTGTCAGTAATTAAATTTAATTGGCGAGTATCGGAAATCTTAACGAGTGGAGAAATTATAAGCATTTAATAACAAGAGCTCAATGCTATATGGTCTTGAGATTATGGGTTAGAGTGCAATTATAGTTCTTTAGTGGTGTGAACTATAATTCAGTATTATGAAAATTTCAGAAATCGTTGCTAGTTTTCCATAAATGCAGATACCGCTATGAGGTTTACTTAATTACAGAAATTGCTGAAACGTGTTTGTGTTCCACTGGAAGTCTTACTCATAATTACTCATCAGGTCCCTGCTGTAACCCTATATATATGCGGGTAGGCTGAACTAGTTTCGTAAGTTATTTTCTAAGACTAAAGCTGTCTTGGTTCTGCCGGTACGAGTTCTCGAAGAATTATAGCCTTACTATATCCGAAAATCGCATAAGAGAATATAGTAGAAGATCTGACATGGGCTTCAACTCGAAATCAAATCGTAGTTGAAGATTCGACCGGTAAAAAGGTATTCTTCTAAATTAACTTCGGATGCACGGATTTTATTTTGATCGTTCGTCATTAAAAGTTTTATCTAGAGCCTGTTTTGGCGATTGCCCGTCCAGTTAATTTTTTCCGTTAATCGTTTGCAAAAATAAAGATCTTGACGGTCTTGCCTCCAACATCTCTTGGTTTGAAATCTAGAGGTAAGCCAAGCTTTTGAATTCTTTTGTTATTTCATCTGTTGAAATTTTATTTTGAGTATTTGATAGTTCTGTTTGATATTGGATTGCATTGATCTTTGACTTAGATATTGGACTTAAATCTAGTTTAAACATTGAATCAGACATTTGGATTAAATTAAAATGGTGTTTAGGATTGAGATTTGTACTAGAGTTGGTTTGCATCTTTAGACTTAATCAGGTTTAAACCTTGACTCGGATTAAGTGGACCCTTGCTCTTGGATGGGATGAGGCTTCTGACTTTAAAATAAATAAGATATCGAAACTTTAAAATTGGACAAACACAGATCCTTGGGTTTAAACAAAATTTTGACCTCGGGTTAAACAAACTTGGATTTGTAGGCAGGATGTTTTGAAGTTGGATTCGAGGGTGGATTCGAATTTTGGTTGGATTGTGCTTGATTTTTTATTATGAGCTAGGCTTTGTTTTAAAAAATGGAGTTGATTGAATTGGATTTAAGCGGACGTTGGGCTGAACATGGAGTTTTGAAAACCTGGGAATATTTAGAAATCATGTTAAGGAGTGTGTCTGGAACGTGTTGGAAATGAACTGAGAGATTAGGTTGATCTGGGAAAATGGAACTAATGGGTTGAATTGAAGTTTGGATTTTTGAATTTTGAACTTGGGTCAATTTTTGAAGTAAAACACAATTGATTTGGGCGTCGGTGATGTGGTCAAGTTGTTTTGAGTTTTCAAAATTGAGGGTGGATTTGAGACAAGTTAGGGGCAAGGTTAAGAAAGAAGAGACTAACAATTGTTTCGATCTTGAACATTTTGAATTTGAATCGAGTCGGTTCATTTGAATTTTGTGTCGGGGCAAGCGAAGTCGCCTAGGATTGTGTTTGGAGTGAAATTGGATTTTCATGGAATTTGAAGTAGAAACCTTGATGTTTGGATTGAGTTTGTCGCTGGCTTTGAAACGGGGGCAGGTTTTTCGAATTTAAATAAAACCAAACTTTAAGTTTTGTCTTTTGGGGATGAAAACTAGATTTTGGATTTTGATTAGAAGTGTGAAAACTCTACTTTTGTTTTGTAAAAAGGACAGGGTTTGGGTTGTGTAGGTCGATTTTGAGAATTGTTTTTGCATTGTTTTGATTGTCATCAATTCTTTGTATATTTCATTGTTGTTCCTGTTATCGTTCCCATTTATCATTGATTTCATTATTGCTCTTGTTATTGTATTTGTTTGTTTTGTTGTTTATTGATTTGTTTTGTTTTAATTTCAGACGAGATTGCATATCCGAGGATTTGGCAGTTCCTCTGACATCCTGGAGTGGTATATGTCTCTGCTTTCTCGCTGTCGGGAGATTGTCGACAAAGCCAGCTTCGGGGGTTTCATCACTATGCTGGAGGGGACCATCAACGACAGGGTCACTCTTACTGCTTTGACCGAGAGATGTTGGGACACCACAAATACCTTCCATCTGTCGACATTTGAGGTCATTCTTATCCCCTCTTAACTTTTTTCTTATCACCAGGATTTGGGTGGGCGGTGACCTGATCCCTTATGATCCTTATATCTGCCGGAGCCCCACGGTTCTCACCTTCTTCCTTGGTCATGTGCCCTCATCCATTGACAAGGGATGCATCCGATACACGTAGCTAAAGAAGACCTTCCATCATTTCATTTGCACAGAGGCCCACCACTTCAAGTGGGTTACTCATGCATTCCTTCTCTACATGTTCGGGATAGCCCTATTCCCGAACTTAAAGAACAGGGTGCACATACATTATCTTGTTGTGATGCTGGTGGTGGATCAGATTGGCTCTTACGACTGGGGAGGAGATGCATTGGCCACTCTTTATGGCTATATGAGTGCTGCCACCCGGACCTCTAACCTAAGCGTAAATAGGTATTGATGGATCTAGGAGGTACATCTCTGTTTCTCTGTCCTGCTTTTCATTTTCCATTTTCATACTTGCATATCTATTTTAATTGTATTGACGCTTCCCATGATTTTCTACAGCTTTGGGCTTACGAGTTCTTAGGCATGCGCCAGCCGGCAAACTACTGCATTGACGCACTTGTGATTCCCTGGGCATTCAAATGGGCGAGATGTTATCAGGGTATAAAGCTTGGTGGGAAGGATATTGATGACGACCCCCTTTTCTTGGACACTCTCACTTCTGACCGGGTACGTCGTCACTACTTCTGTTCATTCCTTCTTTTCATTCCTTGTACATACACTGCTTACTGACATGCTTCTTCGATTTTTAGGCCCTCTGGGACATATGGATCGGCATGGAGGAGCGAGCCGGTGCTAATTTGATGCGGAGCCATGAGGTTACTCGAACTCGCATCTTTCTTGAGGGGCCATTCTGGAGAGAGTGGTACCTTGGTGAGTACGTGGTTCGACATTCTTTGCAGTATGATCACTTTCATATCTTGAGGACACCTTCGGTTGGGATGCGTCAGACCGACACCCTCTGCATGGCTAAGATTACCCGTGCCATGGATGGCATTGAAGCTGCTACGCTGATCGAGGGTGAGGATCATGATTATATGGTCTTTACCCGAGAGAGGCTCACGCTTGCTATGGCTGCCTGTGCTACTATGCGGGGTCCTTTTCCTGCTACCCCAGGTCCCGTTCACCCTAAGCTTCATGGATAGTTGACATATACATCGATGGAGACCTCCACCAGATCCACATTCCTGAGCCAACTGCCCAGGAGATAGTCCTTCCTCCCGGTGTAGAGCAGGTACATCTCTCTTCCCTTCTTTCCTTTCCATACTACTCTCCGTGCATTCTTGAACTGCCTTTCATTCCTTACTTGTACTAATCCTGGTGTCTGACTGTACTGATCCTAATCCTTTCCTTTGACAGATGCCCTGAGAGTGGTGTGAGTAGTGCCTTTCCCTCATTTATGGGATAAGGGGTCTGGTTTACTGTTGGGATGCTGCTTTTTGAGCTTAGGGTGTAGAGCCTCCCGCTCCCCTGGGTGGCCCTGTTGCGGTACTCAGTTTCTCCTTATTCATATTTACATTTTTGCATTTTTCATTTCTTACTCATATTTATCTTCTTCAACTGATGTGACCCTTTTTTCCTTTTAGCGTGGACGTGGCAGAGGGCTGAGGACTTGTGGCTGTCGTATAGCACCTGCTCTAGTCGCAGCACCAGCGTGGACATCTGCTTCCACTTATGTTGTTGTTACTTCTTCTAGAGTCGGGACTTCCAACGTAGCGCATACTGGTACTGGCATAGAGGAGGGGACAAGATCGATGGGGTCGCTTGATGAGTCATCTCAGGGAGGCTACATTGTTCGAAGGAAGAGGACCTGGCAGGAGTGACCTTTCTAAGCTTGTATACTATTGATTTTCTCATTTTCTCTCCTTTTACTGTTCATAGAGGCTTGCATGCTAATTCTTGCTTGGGCCTGCGTGCCCATTTGACATGTTCTGATACTCTATCTTATCGCACCATACTGATACATTGTTCCGACTTACTACACAAATACACTGATTTTGATGCCCACTAATTCACTACTTTGACATATTGTCCCTGACACACTGCACAGATACTATGGATGGGGCCTGCGTGCCTTTAGTTCTTCTTTTAGCCTTCGTGCCAAGACGCGCATACACACATTACTTTACTTATGATGGATTGGGCCTTCGTGCCATTTGGTTTGCACTTTTGATTATCATGGATGCTTTGTGATTATTACATTATGAAAATAATTTTTGAATGCTTGATTTGATTGTGCATGATGTATGATTCACGAGTTGTGACCTTGCTATATAAAATGCTTTTCCTTGTTGCAAGTTGTTTATAAGTCGTTGATGACGATTTGGGGCACATTGACAAAATAAAGAGAGGCTGCCAAAATTTATGCATAAAAAGGTTGAGGCAGTGAGTTTTGAACTCGCAGCCATGGGTTTTGTGTATGGAGGCCTGAACTTTCATGGATAAAAGTTTGCGGCCTGGACTTTTGAACATCACGGCTATAGGATTTGAGGAGAAAACATGGCGGCCGTGAGATGTGAATGTGACTGCCGTGGGAAAACTTTTTGGCATGAAACTTTTGAGAAAATTCTGTGATTCCCTCCATTTCTTGTTCTATAAAAAGGTGCTACTATTCCAAACCCCACTGTTCTTGATATCTTGCAATTTTCTTTGCATTCTTCATGGTGCACTCTTACAACAACTATTTGTTGACTTGAATGAGCAACTTTTCTCCGGTTGAGTGCTAAAACTTTGTCAACTTTGGCTTAGATGCGCTATTCTCTTTGTGAACCATGAGGGTCGATTGGCATCTTCTGCGAGGAGCAACCCAGCTGTGGGGCCCTGTGGTACATATATTTCGTTTCAGTATCATTGAGCTATGCCCGACGGTGGAGGACTTTTCAGCCATTTTGGAGATTTGGGGCCGAGAAGAGTTCATAGTCCCAAAACCTTTCTCGAGTCCTAGGGATAGGTTGATGGAACTTTTGTTAGAGGAAAAACTGCCAAGATCATTATTTTTGTAAATAATTTTTGGTAAAAATTAACTGGACAGGCAAACGCCGAACGATCAAGATAAAACTTTTGACGTCGAACGATCAAAATAAAACTCGTGCAACCAAAGTTAATTTAGAAGAATACCTTGTATCGATCGATTCTTCAACTATGATTTGATTCCGAGTTAAAGCTTCTATCAGATCTTTTACTGTATTTTCTTACGCGTTTCTCGAACGTAGTGTGGGTTACAGACTATCGAGAACTTGTACCGGCAGAACCTATATATATTTTAGTCTTAAAAGACAAAATATGACATATCAATGATATAAAACTGGTTTAGCCTACCCGCATATATATAGTGCTACAGCAGGGATCTATGGAGTAATTATGAGTAAGACTTCCAGTGGAACACAGATACTTTCCAACGGTTTCTACAATTTTCATAAAATACTAAATTACAGTTCACACAACTATAGAACTATAATTGCACTCTGACCCTTAATCTTAAGATCTTCTTGCATTGAACTCCTGCTATTAAATGTTTACCATTTCTCCCCACGTTAAGATTCTCGATACCCGCCGATTACATTTAATTACTGACAATTTAATTTAATCGGCATCTTGATATCCGTTAATCCCTTCCGCTTAACTTATTTGACCGCCGAATAATCAAATCTACCTACAGGGTTTGGCCCGGTCAAAACTTATAAGTTTTCTTGAGGGGGTATCTTCAATTCTGATTTTTCGGGACATGAATTCTATCAATAATTAATATTTACCATATAAATAATACCGCTATCTAACTAACTGAGAATATAAACTCATATAAGATCGCACCCTCTATTGAATCAAAACAACGAATTTAAATATATGCAAATCAATAATTATTTTAGGATTAAGAGGATAAACACTATTCATAATAATTTTGAAGTGTGAATTAATTTATATAATTATTATAAAATTAATTACCCCAAATGTCCTGTTCAATACATCAAAGTGTACTGGCATAGAGAGTCGAAATAATAGACGACGCTATTATCTGTTTTTCGTAACCAAGACAGGCCTACTAAAAGTCTGTGCTACAGTCATACCGATGGTATGTCCATTTCTATGTAAACTGTGAACATAAAACATATATTCTGCAAGAACTTAAAATTTGATCTTATGTGTTCAAGCCGCACTCTACACACAAGATTAAATACTATATAAAATATTGAACATCCATGCATAACATTAAGAAATGATATACATATATTGCTCATAAAAATTATCATAAAATAAAAAATTAATTTTATTAAAATAAAATTAAATACTAAAAACATGATTTTCAGTATACCAACCCTAACAATCTCCCACTTATACTCAAAACCATGCTGCCATACATCTGACTCCCATGCCCTCTACATGACTATCAAAAGTCTTAGCCGGTAAGCTCTTTGTAAAGGATCTGCAAGGTTGTCTCCTAATGTAAACTCTATGTCTAATTGGAAATCTAAATCTATGTACCCCAAGGGTATTAGGTTGTCTGCCTGAAAAACCAATATATAATCCTTAGTTTTTTTTTCATATACTTGATTATATTCTTTACCGCAGTCCAATGCTCCTGTCCTGGGTTAGACTTATATCTGCTAACCATGCCAATGGCAAAGCAGATGTCGGGTTTAGTGTAAAGCATAGCATACATGAGACTTTCTACTGCCGAAGCATAAGGAACAATCTTCATCTTTTCTATCTCATCAGGTGTCTTAGGATACTGATCATTGAATAGATTGATTCCATGCCTAAAAGGGAAAAATTATTTCTTGGAATCTTATATGCTAAAATGAGCAAGGAAATCATCGATATACTTTGTTTGTGATAAGTCCAATATCATTTTTTTTCGATCTCGCACATGCTTGATCCCAAGGATGTGACTGGCTTCTCCCAAGTCTTTCATATCGAACTGCCTAGATAACCATACTTTAACCGTATATAATACCCCCACATCATTTTTGATGAGCAAGATATCGTCTATATAAAGTACTAGAAAGATCACCACGCTTCCGTCATGCTTTTTGTACACAGGACTCATTCAGAGTTTGATGAAAATCATAAAACTTTATAGCTTGATCAAACTGAGTGTTTCGAGACCTCGATGTCTGCTTAAGTCCATAAATGGATCTTTTAAGTTTGCACAACATGTGCTCCTGGCCATTTGTAATGAATCTATCTGGTTGTATCATATAGATACACTCGTCAAGACTTCCGTTAAGAAAAACTGTCTTAACGTCCTTTTGTCATATTTCGTAATCGAAATGTGCGGCAATAGATAAGAGAATCTGGATAGACTTAAGCATGGCTACCGACGAAAAGGTTTTCTCATAGTCGATCCCTTCTTTCTGAGTGAACCCTTTAGCAACAAGCCTAGCTTTGAAGGTTTTGACCTTTTCGTCTGCTCCTCTCTTCCTCTTGTAGACCCACTTGCATCCAATGGGTTTTATTCTTTCGGGTGGTTTTATAAGGTTCCAGACCTGATTGGAATACATAAATTCTATCTTTGAATTCATAAGCCTTTGCCAAAGACCTGCATCTTTGTCTTTTAGTGCTTCATTGTAGTTACAGGACTTAGTATCTAGTTTTGTCAGAATCTTATCAAACGAGTCTCCCAAGAACATTTATCAATCAGGTTGATGAACAACCCTCCCACTACGACGAAGCACTACCTCTGTCTGTGCACTAGCAGTAACAGGCTGTGTAGAATCTGAACCCTCTACATTAGCACCCTATTCTTAATTTGCACATGTCGCAATAATTCTCCCACTACGACGATGTAATGGAATATTAGTGACTTGTGATTTCTCTTCCGTTTTACTGGTATTTCCTTTCAGTTCTTCCAGAATAATTTTGCTATGGGTCCTGTGATCCATAATATAGTCCTCTCCAAAAATCGGGTACTAGTGCTAACAATGATCTTCTAATCGTTATGATTATAAAATAGACCACCATTCATTCCCTTGGGATACCTTACAAAGAAATAAATTTATGTCATCGGTTCCAACTTACCCGCATTCCCTTTCAGCACATGTGCTGGACACTCCCAAATTCGAATGCGTTTCAGACTAAGCTTACGTCGGTCCATAATTCTATGAGAGTAGAAGGTATTGACTTAGAAGGTACCAAGTTCAGAATGTAAGACGATGTCTCTAAAGTGAGTCCTCAAAACTAATCTGGTAAACCTGAATAACTCATCATTAACCTTACCATCTCCATAAGAGTCCCATTAGTTCTTTTTGCTACACCATTCTGCTGTGGAGTGCCAGGTGCAGTTAACTAGGATGTAATCCCTTTTGATGACAAGTAGTCCTTAAACTCTCCAAAGAGCTATTCTCCACCACGATCGAATCATAGTGATTTGATACTTTACCCAGACGCTTCTCCGCCTCCGCCTTGAATTCTTTGAATTTCTCAAAATATTCAAACTTACGGTGTATGAAGTAAATGTATACATACCTTGAGTAGTCATCAATGAAACTAACGAAGTACTCAAATGCACCTCTAGCCCGGATTGTCATAGACCACACACATCAGAATGAACCAGCTCTTATGGTTCTTTAGCTCTATAACCTATAACCAAAAAATGCTTCTTGGTCATTTTACCTTCTAAGCAAGATTCATAAACTGAAAGTGCCTCCATTTCCAATGATTTCAAAGGTCCATTTGCTACCAGTATGTTTATCCTTTTTAGATTAATATGACCTAAGCGTAAGTGCCAAAGAAACGTTTAGTTCATTAAAGAAGAAAAATTTCTCTTATAGGGTAATATAGATGTATTATTTGTTTTAGTTAGTTACAGTATATGAGAGATTGGAGTAATAATATAAAGATTATCCATCAATATACTAGAATAGATAATCCGTTTATTATCCTTAAAAACCACAGAGTTATTAAAATAAACCAAATATCAATTTTTAGCCAATCTAGAAACGAAAACTATGTTCCTTCTAATAGTAGGTACATCAAGACAATCTCTCAATATTAAAACCCGATCTCTACCATAATTGAGATTGACATCTCATATTGCAACTGTTGTTACCTTTGTATTATTGCCCATATGTAGGTAAATCTCCCCATCACTAAGTCGTCGGGTTTTCTGAAACCCCTATAATGAATTACAAACATGATTAGTAGCTCCCGTATCTACACGCCAGGTACCAGTAGATAACACCGCTAAACATGTTTTCACAACCAGTGAACAGAAATTATCCTGTTTGTTCTGCCTTCTGAGAAATACTAGACATAACTTTTTCCAGTGCCGGGTCTGGTTGCAGTGAAAGCATCTGCATTTTGGCTTTTTCACACCAATTCATGGTCCACTAACTACCGTGAAAACGTGTCTCCCTATTTCTGAACATTTTTCTTCTTCATGCGTTTCGGCTTAGAGGAATAACCTTTTTCAGAAACAAACACATTTTCTGATATTGAAGGAATACCATTTGTAGTTAAAACTATATCCAAGTTACATTTTTAGTCAACAAAATTTGGTCCCATAAGTTTGTTTTCTTTGAGTATTAAAGCGAGTGGGTCGAAATCTATTTTATTCCTGAGAATCACATAATTAAAATACCGTTAATTATGACGAGCAAAACTTTGAATTCATTTTAATTTGGTTTCCTCTACTATTTTAAAATTAATTCGCCAGCAGCCTGATAACCTGAGAATAGCATGTCACGATGGGTGGACGTCTACTATCCATCATAAGACCAGACATGTCATTTTTTTTAAATTTTACTATCTAGGCAATTGACCATGCCAAGTAAAATTAAATAACTGACATAGTTTCGATCCAGTATATAATAGCAGTGAGTCAAATGGAGAGAATACTATTATATACAGCTAAGTGTTAACTATCTTCTAATCCCAAATCAATCGCTTCGCAATGAACCCTTCAGATGGAGAAGTAATCCACACTAACAATTATCCAAAATTATCCCTAAATGAGGTTCGTAATGGCGATACGACAATTAATCTGTTCAATGGGGAAGAAGGCCTTAATGCCAATACGCAGGGTTTAATTGCAGTACCTACAAACTGGTGATGCAGACCGCGGAATTTATCTGTGAATAAATTTTCTCTTCCACTTATATTTTTAAAACATTTTTGAAGGTTATAAAAATTTATTTAATTAAAATAAATTTATTAATTTTGAAAGCCACACGATTTGAAATAATCAAATATCTTCCCGTGTACACGATTTCAAAGATTCTAGTTTATCAAACCATCTTTTCGTGTTTAAATGCGTAACAAATCAAATTTAATAAATGCACAGTTTTTTTTAGTTTTTCAGCTAAGGTAGTGATTAAAGACATTTATTTATTTTATTTTTTATTTCACATTTTTTGAAAAATAATAATTTATTCTGATTAAACATTTTTCTATTTAATTAATACAAAAACTAAAATTAATTCTCACGTTTTTTCAAGATATCCGATTTTAAAAAAAATTGTCTTTAAACATTATATTTTGGAAAAAAATAAAAGATCAAAAGTTTAATTAATTAATTAATTAAAAAAACTTAATTTTATTTTTCATTACAAAATATTTTAATTAAAACCAAATATTCGAATTAATTAAATTAATAGGATAAATAAAATTAATATTTATCATTCACGCAGTTAACAAAAAAATTAAATGTAAGATAAATATATTCCGAATTTATAATCGAATCAAAACTCTAAAAAATTTTAGTTTACTCTTCTAAATAAGTCTTTTGTATCTGCATTAGGATATTTTGATAAATCTATATTAAAAAAATCAAGCCAACCGAAATACCAAACAACCTGGAATCACTACTGCAATTGCGCCGCTTTCTGTGGGAAATTGCTGCTGAACCCTGCTGCGCCTTTGTTTGTGTTTTTAATTCCAACATCGAAAAAAAAACCTGCTTCAAAACCCGGCGCCTGCTGTGGAATTTGCCCACACAAACCGCTGCAACAGTGTGCACCACTGTTGTGGAATTGCTTCAAAGTCGTAATCTAGACTGTTGCGCTAATTGAGATTTTGAAAACTGCTGCACCTTCTGCGCCATGGAAAACTTCTTGTGCGCCGATTACTGTTTGAAAAGTGTTGGCGTTGCACTGAAACTATTTTGAAACCGTCGAGAATTGCGCTACTGATTCAAGCATTTTGCTACGGAAACTACTGTGGTGCGTAAAATAGTGCATCAGTGCTCCGGAATTTATGCCACAAAATTCGAAATTGCTCCACTATTTGGGAAAATTGCTCATTGTTTGGAATTTCGCCTTTTGCTATGCAAACTGATGTGCGCCAAACAGTTTTGGAAACCAGCGCCGCTTCTGTTGGTGCCTTGAAAACAATGCTCCTCTGGTTTGAAACTTCAAAAGATGCCGCAGCCAACCAAACAGCCCTTTAGGCGCTGTTTTGCTTAGGAATTGCGTCTCATCAGATTGCTGTGGTTTGGAAGGCCATGTTTGGCTCTTGTGACGGCTATTTTTGCTCTTTTTTGTTTTTCTTTAGAAAAAAAATTGAAACAAAATTGCAAAGCAATAAAAAATATCGGTTGCCACCGCCAACCACTGCCGGTTGTTGCCGCCTTTGTTCTTCCATACTTGTTCTTAATTTTCTTTCTAATAAACTAGAAAAAACTTAAAGAACATAAAATATTTTACATCGAAACTTATGTCCTATAGGCTCACATTCGATCTAAATTTTTTTTATTAATCTATCACGGTCAACCCCTGTGAATAAAAAATTAAATCATCATCTAAGCATTCAATCAAACATGAAAATAAATGATGATCATAAAATTGGGATTAAAACGCCTGCAAAACAAAGTTAGCAACAGTTCTAAACCTACCTGGCCTTGATAATCGAAAATAAAAAATAAAACGGCTTTGATACCAATTGTTGGAGGTAAAACTGCAAAGCTTATTGTTTTTGTAAACGATTTTCGATAAAAATTAACTAACGGACAAACGCCGAAATGGGCTACACATAAAACTTTTGACGACGAACGATTAAAATAAAACCCGTGCAACCAAAGTTAAATTAGAAGAATACCTTTTGTCCATCAATTCTTCAACTACAATTTGATTCCGAGTTGAAACTCTTGTCAGATCATCAACTGTATTCCTTTATGCAATCCTCGAACGTAGTGTGGGTTACGGACTATTGAGAACTCGTACCGGCAGAACCCAAATATATTTTAGTCTTAAAAGACAAAATATGATATATCAATAATATAAAACTTGTTCAGCCTATCCACATATATATAGGGCTACAGTAGGGACTTCGGGAGTAATTATGAGTAAAACTTCCAGTGGAACACAGATACCTTCCAGTGATTCCTGCAATTATGCAAAGATGCAGCGATTTTTGCAATTTTCATAAAATACTGAATTACAGTTCACACCACTAAAGAACTATAATTTCACTCTGACCCCTAATCTTAAGACCTTCTTATCATTTCTCTACACGTTAAGATTCTCGATACCCGCCGATTAAATTTAATTACTGATAATTTAATTTAATCGGCATTTTGATATTCCTTAAGCCATTCCGCTTAACTTATTTGACTGCCGAATAATCAAATCCACTTGTAGGGTTTGGTCCGGTTGAAAACTAATATGTTTCTTTAAGGGGGTATCGTCAATCCCAATTTTTCGGGACGTGGACTCCGTCAATAATTAATATTTTTTATATAAATGATACCGCTATCCAACTCACCGGGAATATAGACCCATATAAGATCGCA
>JAOTRH010098972.1:0-16047 GCA_034768845.1 Heliamphora exappendiculata
TCATATTGCTTCTTCCAACAACACAGGCTGAGAATACAAGTATCAACGAAGCAGATGTTTGGAGAGGAGATGAGACATCGAATGAAAGATCGCCTCCTAATATCAATGGTGATATTGAATTTGATACTGTCAACTTCACTTATCCATCTCGACAAGATGTCTCAGTTCTACGGAACCTCAATCTCGTCGCTCGTGAAGGAGAAACAACTGCTCTTGTTGGATCAAGTGGCTGTGGTCAGTCTCCTCTCAAATAGATAAATGTAATTTCTATTTATCATTCATTGATAGGAAAGAGTACATGTATATCACTTCTTGTTCGTCAATATGAACCTTCATCAGGTCGCATTAACATTGGTGATCGGTCAATTGTTGATTTCAATCTGACGATAATCCTAAGGTTGGGGTGTTCTCTTGGGCCTTCCTTCTCATCTACGGGCTTCATCGGAATTGACAAGGCGACAGGTAAAAGACTGCATTTTCATTGGGCTAGGTTGGTTGTGACAGGTGATGGAAGATGTATATATGCTGAAATCATAATCAGAGTAGGGATGAGAGGTTGGGAATTCTTTAGATTTGAATTTAAGCCTCACTTTAATGAAATGATTAGAGGAGGAAAGAGATGGATGCTGCAGCAGCAAAGTTGGGGACAAAAGTGATCGCGCTGGTGACTTGAGGATGGTGGGTGGTTAAAGGGACAAAACTGATCATGTGTAGAAGGAATGAGAAATATATAAACCACCTATTTTGTGTTGTCCTGTGGTTCATTCCTTAGGACATTGACTAGATTGGTGGACATTTGTTAGGTGGCTCCAATTTCTTGCTCCCATATGATATTGATTATATTTAAAGGTTTCGGATGCAACATGAAACCAAAAACATTGTTGAATTGTGCTCTTTTTATTTTTATTTTTATAATTTGGTTGGAGAGAAACACGACAGTTGAGGACAAGCTTGATGATATCAATGGTTTACGAGATAGAATGTGCTATTTGTCTTCTTTTTTGGCATCGGTTTGTCCTCTTTTTAGGCATCGGTTTGTCCTCTTTTTAATGGGATCTCGTTGTTTTGATTTCGAGAGTTTGGAAAGCAGTTTGCAGCATGTTGTTAGTAGTTTTCTTGTGCATTTTTTCTAAAAAAATTTCTTTGGCGTACTTCTTGTCCCTATCCCTCTTGTACTTGTTTTTGGTCTTTATTATTAGTTATATTTGTTGTTGATCAAAAATTAGGAGGAGGAGCACATGGATGGTGGTCCTTATATCTCTTATGTGGTGTGTATAGCAGGAGAGGAACCCACTCTCTTTTGAGGATATACAGAGCTTTGCTATGGGTTAAAGATGTCTCTTTTTTGGTGGATTTCGGGGACCAATAAGCTAAGCTCAAGCTTGTAACAAAATAACTCCCTCAAAATAACTTTTGTTAGCAGCTTCATGAACCTGCTTACCTTGCTAATCGGCCTTCTGAAAGCTTACTATTAAAGTTCATGATTCATGGACCTATACAAATGTTGTATTCTTCCTGTTTAACTATTAAGCATGAAACTATGAAGCGCTAACACCTTTGGTTTTAGCTTATTTATTGTGTGCTAACTTCCTTCGGTATATAAAGGGGTTATGTTTACATAGCTGCAGAACAAACTCCAAAATATTCATATACCTAATTGTGCCAAATCTTGTGGTGGTCAACTCATCTTCTAAGGCTAGGAAGCCATACTTGGAAACTTAGGGCTGGCTTTTTAGGATGATGAGCAAGCTCTAACTGACTGACAAATTAGCCAAGCTTGAGCTGTTAATTTATTTTTAGCTTGTTCAACTGTCTCGATAGAAATTCCAGGTGCCAGCAATTCTTCCCTTAACTTGCTGATTACAAAGATGAAAGGTTTTTTGCTCAAAGAGGGGGAAAGGGAAGACCAATATAGGACCCTCTCTACAGGATCAATGAGTTCCCACCTCTAGACCTGGGGCGAAGGACCTCCTTTACAGTTGTTTGTAAACAAAGAGGCGATCCAGTGCATGAGGCTCCCCCTAGAGTGAGATCTGGGTGTGTGTCTATTTACTTATTTAGTCACACATGTTGTTTTGCTTGCTTCTTCATTCTCCCCCTTCATGCTTTTGTATAGTTCAATCTTGATTATTTTTTCAGATATGATTTCTTGTAGATTTTTGTTTCAGAAAAGTTGCATCCATCATTCCATTTCCATCCTATTAATGTTTATTGGTAATTGGTCTGTACCGAAATCCTCTCAGTCATGTTCCTGATAAATTTTGTTTCCATATGCCTTCGTAGGTTGTGTGTGATTCGCTTTGCTGGTTTGTAGGTCATTGGAATTCTGTTTTCTGTTCTAAGTTTTGTGATTAGGTTATTTTGTAGCATGAAATCAATAAATGGATAAAGATGCACTAATTTATGTGATCCTCAGTTACTTGCAGAGGCTTCAAAGCAAGTCTTTGGTTCAGTGAAGAAAAATGACTTTGCTAGCACAGATCAGGACAAGCCTGTTGCATTGAGCACTCCCAGAATAATTAAGGTGAATGACGATGACGTCCCTGAGTGGATGCAGGCACTAGAACCTGTACGAAAGCTACCCACAAATGTTGGAGCCAGAATTAGAAAGTGTGTGCACGAGGCTTTAGATAAAACCCCTCCAGAATGGGCAAAGAAGATATTGGAACATTCGATTAGCAAGGACGTTTACAAAGGGAATGCATCGGGGCCTACAAAGGTTCTTTTTCTTTAGTAACTTTAACACGGATAAGAAATTGATGTTGAGATTTGTTTGTGGAGCACATTTATTTTAGCATGTTTTTGGGGAAGACAACCAGTGGGTTAAGGGGTATTCAAATTTTTTGTGGCTAGCATAAGCAGGAAAGAAAGCTAGAGTTTGTTTGATTTGCGTGGTTGGTTCACAAGGGTGTTTCTTGGTCACCAAAAAAGCACAAACACGCACAAACAACCACAAATACATAGAGACAGGATTTCCAGATCGACATAGACACAGGATTTCAAACGTACGCACGCATACACACATTTATGTAGTTTAAAGAACCTCATATCTTTCCCCGTACTATATGCGCATGAAGTGTTTACTGTGTTAAAATTAAACTACATCATTTTTGTGTTGTCCATGTTATAAATACATTCGAAAGTTTTAGTTTTGGTTCTTCTGATTTCTTAACAGTAATTTGATGTTGTATGGAGATTGAACGGGACATGGTTGTAGTTTTATTGACAAAGAGCTGAGGGGATCCTATTCTGTTGTACCCACTATAAAGGGCACCATGTACTGTTTTATCGTACACCAAAATTGGGAAACTTGGTGTAAGTAAGCCCTGGATCTTCACATGAAGGGTTTCTTTGTATTTGCTATTTTATCTTTGGCATTCCTTTACAATGTGAATATTGTAATTCTACTGCTTCTTGATATCAAAATTAATTGTTTTGAGACAAGGCAAGGATGCCTCATTTCTATGGTAAGAAAACTAGTCACACTGTTTATTTTTGGTATTTTTCAGTGGTTGACTCGATATATATATATATATATATATATATATATTGCAAAATGGTTTCTCTTTCATTGGGTCATACTGGACCTTATAAATCTCCGTCACTCCAAAAGTTGGGCCTTCTTGGCGTCTTATGTGTGGATCTTGACCTTTTTGGTTTTTGGCATTGGTTTTGGTGTTGGCGTTGGTTTTACTCTTATAAGATCAAAAGAAAAAATGGTGTCCGACATCAGTTGTGTTTTTCACCTAGGTAAGCTTGATAAATCTCCATGTTGTGTGGGTCCGAACATCTTTGGGCCTTTCTTTGTTGGGGTGTTTCTGTGTTTTATTCTGATATGGTCAAGAGAGTTCGATGAGAAAATGTATTTCCTTGCCATCTGCAGCCTCAGAAGTGGACTTACAATCCCCCCAAAAGTCATGTTTTATTAATTTTTGCACTCTAAAACTGTGAACTTTCAAATACTAATTGAATTCAGAATAACTTAATTCAGTTGGCCTCATTTCAGCTGAAATGTGAATCATGTAATTACACATCTTTTCTAGATTCACAGCCCAGATTTTTTTAGTATTCTTAACATAAAGCTGAACATATTTAGTTCCTCTGCTAAAGGTTGAATTTAATGGTTCCCCAATTTTCGCAAATAGTTGTTAATTGTTGATGCTAATGATTGCAATTAGGTTATTCTTCTTTTGGTTTCTGTTAGGATTTTCTTTTCTTTATGCAAAATAGTTCTTGGAGTATTTTGATGATGAATTATGTTTGTTTATTGTGGACTGAGTACAGAGAGCAATTGTCTCGTTGCTTGCGGATGTGGGCCATAAAATTTTGCAGCTCAATCCTGATAAGAAAGAGAAAGTGAAGAGTGTCGGCAGCATATCTGATTTAATAATGAAACAGTGCCGCATTGTGCTGCGGTGTGCTGCTGCTGAAGATGAAGAAAAAGTCTTCTGTAATCTCTTGGGAAGAACACTTCTGAATCTTAATGAAACCGACGATGAGGGACTTCTTGGATATCCTGCAATGGTATCTCGTCCTTTGGACTTCAGGACTATTGATATCAGATTGGCTGCCAGGGCCTATGGTGGATCCCACGAAGCTTTCCTTGAGGATGTCCGGCAGGTTTGTCTTTTTCATATTATTTTGTTTGTCAAATTAGTGGTGGTTACTGTGAAAGTGTATTTTTGGTTATTTTGTTATTTATTTGTTAATTAAAGGGGAGTTGAGTCATTAAGACTAATTAGGGTTATAGATTATATCCTATTTATACTCTCTAAAAAACTTATGTTTATGTTTATGCTTCTTTGTTGTGAATGGAATAATAGATTAATTTTTTTGCTCTCTTTTCTATCATAGCATCAGAGGAAGGTTGAAGTCCTAATCATTGCTGGTAAAGTTCAGTCGTCGGAGAAGACCTGAGTTATAATTGAACATGTTGCAAAACCCTTAGTTGCAGACCTTTGTTGTAAAACCCTTCACCAAAACCCTTCGCCGACCACTGCTGATCACCCTCTGTGCCTTGTTGACCTCCAATTTGATCTTCTTAGAATCTCGCCAACTTTAGACCTTCTGTTGCAAACAACCTTCGTTGCTCCTCATTGCACATCTCACAAAACCCTTTGTTGAGACCGTAGATACAAACCCTCATTGCAGATAACTCTTCTTTAAAAAGATGGCTAGTCTCACCAAATGGGCTAGTCTCACCACCACATCCACCCCACGTCCGTAAGTAAGACGATCATGTAACTTTCAGCAGTATTTTATAGCATGACGAGCCTCGCCACAGTAGTCCACTCTTCTCCCGATACTTGGAATGCCTAGACTTGCCAGTCCGTTGGATAGACGTAATAGTGAACATAGAACGTTCCTGACTAGAAAGAGGCGCCATAGCATGAAGCTTTCTCTCCTCCTATTGAACATGGGCACATAGCTGCCTAGAGGTAGAAAATGGATCTCGGCTCAAAATCTGAACACCGATCGGATCGTACTCAACATTAGGCAAGCAAGAAAATTATAAACACGCTATTTTTCCACCATCTTCTGAAAAGTAGCAGCATCAGTAGTACAAATTGCCTGAAAGTCTTTTTGGTCCAATTCACAAATCTTTCGCAACTCATAGAGCTGAGCATCATTGTCGTTCTGAGATTAAGTTTGAGTGCTTGCTGACTAAATCTTATGTACAGTATCTAGAAGTAAGAAACTATGACTAATGGAAGGCTGCATAGAGTGTAGCAACCATGACATGATAAGAGTATTGTCTTTAGTCCACTGTGTGCGAGAAGCCCCACGACAATTGTTTTATTTCATCAGTGATATACCCAGACATACCGCGAGCAACAATTGCTAAATTACAAGCACAAAGACAAATCAAATAATCATTGCCATCCAAGTTATCCAACTTAACAAGGCTAATCCAAAGAGATGGACTGTCACTACGAGTTCTTGAACTACTCAGCCCGGTTTACTTATTACCACCGGAAGGTTTACCAGTATCGAACATGACCATAGATAACCAAGAATAAGCAATAATAAGCCGAAAGAATCAACACGAAACAATTAACTTTGCAACGGACTTGAATCATAGGAGAACTAAAATATGAGAGAAACGAGAATACTAAGAATATGAAAATCAATCCATACCATATTACGGCAACCCAAAAAGAACCAGATAATATGCTGCAAATCTTAGCCGCCACCAGCAGAGCCACAAAAACACAAAACAAACCCTAGCTGCCACTCATTGGAGGCCAAAATTGACCAAGGATCAACAAACAAGCTTAGTCGAGCCTTTTGGAACCCTAGTGAGCACTTATGGAGGCCTTTCCAGCCATCGATCCAAACCGAGACATCCACAATCACGAGTTGCGAAAAGTAGGTCAAATAACTCCAAAAAATTTTTTTTTTTTTGGAAAAAACACATCAAATAATCCAGAAATAAGAGGGAAGAATCACAACTCCCATCTACAAGGCTAGTCAATCAGCCTGGAGTTTTTTTTTTTTTGTTGAGAGAACAATGAACAGGTAGGAAGCTAAGAACCAAAAAACAAAAAAAGAAAAAGAAAATGAAGAAAAAAAGTGATTAAATCTTCCTTACACGAGATCTAGCTCTGATACCATGTTAAAATAACCCTAGAGAAAGATATATAAAGAGAAGAAAATTAGACAGAGAATTATCGTGATAGAGAACGAGAGAGCAGCATAGGGTTCTCTCTCTCACCACTATTATTTATTTATATTGAGACCATATTACAATAATACCCTTGGAATAGATAACTAGTAACTTAACAATTACAAAAAACTATGCTTGTTTAGGTGTTGGGTGCTGCAAGCATCATATTGTACCTTTAATTCCCTTCCATCATGTTGGTAAATCACCTCTCATCCATATTATCATGATCTTGCATTTGAGGTTCAATGACTCTGCATTCATATGCAAAATATGTTTGTATGCCAAAAATGGTGGTTGGATTCATGCAATTTTGGAGTTTTTTATGGCATGCATGTGGATACCTTAACCAAGGGTCTCATCATGCCAAGGACACGGGAGAGTTCTTTTCTGGGCGCATCAGTGACACATTGCAAACTGCACTGCCTATCCTTTACACTAGCCAGGTTTTATTCCCTGGTCAAATTCAGCTGGTTTCTTTTTTAGTGGACTAGCTTCATGAGTTACTTTTGCGGATCATTTTGGCATTAATCATTGTTAGAATCTGAAATAATGTTGTTGGATGATTAGAAGGAAATTTTATATTCAATTCTTAATGGGAGTGTTTACTTCAGGAGGATGTATATCGAAGAAGTATAATTACTTTTATGTTGCATGCTGAAAACAAATGTATGTACACATGCCTGTTTTTCATGAAGCTTCATCTGTGAAAGAATAATATTTAATGTGTGCATGATTTTTGTAACTTATAAGCTTTTGGAGAGCACAAACCTTGTGTGGATGGATCCTTTCTGAACTAATACTCTTGCAGGGCCTGTAGACACCTTACGTTAGAATTCTTTTAGTGATAAGTCTTTGTAGTGTTACTTAAATTAGAATCTTGTAGCTTACAGTATTCTTCCATCCCGCCTTGTCCTCCCACAAGGGTTAACCTAATGCGTGCACACTCGCATGGACACAAAAAAAAAAAAGAAAAAGGAAAAAAAAAAGAAGAAATCTTTTGACGGATATTGCACCATTGGGATCTTGCTTCCCACACTATTTGTATGACCGCTATCAACAATGTAGTCCTCACCCTACCTAGTTTTATTTCTTGCTGGTCATCCAGAAGACTGGATAAATTTTTCCCAACAGCAGTTGTAACTGCATTTATAATTCTGCATGATACTTCAACCCAAATGGGAAAAAAGTAATCGCACTTTTTTATATTCCCCCCTTGTCCTTCGAGAAAATCATACTTTAGTGAAGCTTTGGTTTTAAAGGGGTTTCACTTGTTTGTGAGAAACTGAGAATATGAACACAGTCAAATGTTTGTCATGTATATGCTGAGGTGTATATATTTCAGTTTTCTTGAAAAGAGTTGACTTCAATTTCATTCAGCTGGTTTCTTTTTTAACGGACTAGCTTTCAGAGTTACTTTTGCTGATTACTTTGGCATTAATCCTTGTTAGATCCTGAAATAAGGTAGTTGGATGGGTAGAAGGAAGTTTTATATTCAATTCTTAATGGGAGTGTTTGTTTCAGGCTAAAATTATGATTTATAGATTATACCTGAAAAAATGTAATTATGACTTTAAACAAAAGTTACAAAAGTTACTTTTACACCACATGCTGAAAACAAATGTATGTACATATGCCTGTTTTTCATGAAGCTTCATCTGTGAAAGAATAATATATAATATGTGCATGATTTTCGTATCTTATTAGCTTTTCGGAAGTACGTAGGCCATTTTAGGTTCAAAATAGGTTCACTTTAATAATTCAAATCGCTAATTTTATCATTTCCAGAGTATACATTATTTAATAACAAATCAACTTGTTTGAACTTCGGTAAGTGCCTAATCAAATCATATTTTTGTTTGAAAAATTAAACAGTAAATAAACCATCCATTCATTTTTTTTAAGACAAAAAATGTAATTTGATCAGGTACGATCACAGTTTATATGTCAATACCTTCAGGAATATCTGCGGCTATGACCACAACCTCTGCCAGCAACCATAGGCACTACTTCACATATTTTGGGTACTCAGCCTTGCATAACTCTGCTAAGTGTTTGCCTGCAAAGGGAAAAAGTGTGGATGGATCCTCTCTGAACGAATACTCTTGCAGGGCCTGTAGACACCTTACATTAGAATTCTTTTAGTGGCAAGTCTTTGTCGTTGTACTTTAATTAGAATCTTGTAGACTTATGGTATTACCCCCTCTCTCATCCTCCTCCCACAAGGGTGAAGCTAACGCACGCACACTCGCATGGACACAAAAAAAGGGGGGGAAATTTTTTTTTGACGTATATTGCACCATTGGGTTCTTGCTTCCCACACTATTTGTATGACCAGTAATCAACAATGTTGTCCTCACCCTACCTAGCTTGGACAAATTTTACCCAACAGCAGTTGTAACTGCATTTATAACTCTGCATTTAAACCCAAATGGGAAAAATGTAATCCCACTTTTTTTTATACTCCCCCTTGTCCTCCGAGAAAATCATACTTTGGTGAAGCTTTGGTTTTAAAAATGGTTGCACTTGTTTGTGAGAATATGAACACAGTCAAATGTTTGTCATGTATGTGCTTAGGCATAAATATTTCATTTTTTTTAGAAGAGTTGACTTCAATTTCTATCATTGATTCTCATCCACTGTGACCTCAGAACCTTTCTTTTCTCAACACAGTAAAATGTTGTGCGTGAATGATTTGGATATTACTAGTGTATAATGCAAACTAATTTTGTATGTTGTGCACTATAGAGTACACATTCAAGTTATCAATTTCAGATCTTTCCTTCTTCTGACTAATAGTATTACATCATAAGTTGAAATGTTACTCATGATGCTTATGTAGAGCATTTATCAAAAGTTCCAAGATTACTAACCTTTATGTTCTTTTGGCAGGTTTGGAATAACATACGCACTGCATATGCTGATCAATCTGATTTGATTGATTTGGCTGAATCTTTATCCCAAAAGTTCGAAGTTATGTATGAAAAAGAGGTGGGCTGGTAACTCTCCATTTTCTTTCTGTTTTATATAGCCTTCATCTATGTTAGCTGTCATGTTCTTACGATCCATCCAATTGTCTAATTTTCATTCAGTTTCTAGTATCTCAAAATGGATTCTGAGGATTATTGCATTACTTTGTAATCCATTATTCCATCTTGTGAAGCAACTACAATTTATTTTAAGAGAGATTTGATCAAATCACAAGAAAAATTCTTCCTCTTGCAATCTTTTCCACTTTCATATTCTTAGTCTTTGTGGCACAATCTACTTGATGCATTTGAGTTTGTTTTGCATGCAATTAGTTGGTAATTGAAAAAGATCCTAAAAATGTCATGTAAAGAATCATTAGAACAAAGAAAAGACTAAATTAATAGCTAGCTCCTTGATGGTACTCTCTCTCTCTCTCTCTCTCTCTCTCTCTCTCTCTCTCATCATGATTGGACAGGATAACACAATAAGAAAAAAATGAATGGATTTAGTTTATTTCCAGCCACCAAACAAGCTGTCTCACAGGATGTGTAAGTTGAGGACGTCCCTATGCTCATGCTAATATATAAGTACATGGTGTGACACAAATGGACAAGCTGACTCAATGAATGATAAAAGTACAACATACACAAGGAAAGGACAATCCAACACCAAACCAAACCAAGCCTTTGTCCCAATCAATTGGGGAAACGACAATCCAATATATTAAATAAATTTATATGTTGAGAATTAGAGTTATTTTATTCCCTTGTTTATATTGGCCCTATGGGGGTATTTCTGTAATATGGAGTTTTGTAGTATAAATACAAAATTCTGTTTTCTTTCTCCAGCAGTCTCCACATTTCTGTTCTTCTCTTTCTTCCTTTTTTTTTCTTCCTTCTAGTCTCTTCTGCTTTCTTATTTCAAGTTGGTATCAGAGCATCTTATTGATCTTGCTTTCTCCTTTTCTTTTTTTCCTTTATTTCGTCTCTCTCCATCAAAGACTTAAGTTTCCTTGTCTTTACTTTTTTTTTCATCTTCCAGCCTAAAAAGAGTCCTCCATGATTGACTAAAGGATCCAAGCTTTACCATGTTTTTTATTTTTTTGAAAATCAGTCTTCCTCTTTTTTCTCCCCATTTTTCTTTTTTCCCAAAAATGGGATTTTTTTTTCCCGCAGATCTGTGTTTCAGATCTTCTTCAGTTCAAATAAACCAGAGTTTCAAACACAGAGGGGGGCAAAAAATATTCTTGGATGCATTACCCAAGGTTTCCAAAGGTTTCTTGCTGTTTTTTATGCCTTTTTCCAGTTCGAATGGTTTGTTTGGGGCTGCGTTTTTAGTAGCAGGCTGTGGATACTCAATTTTTGTGTGTTTCTGCTCTTCTCTGGCTGTTTAGAAGCACGAAGTTGCTGTTTGGGATTTTTTCTGGATGCATTACCCAGATTTTTGAAGTGTCAGCAGTTGGCCTTTGTGCACTTTCTTTCTGTTCTGCTACCTTTTTTGGGCATATAGGAACTCTTCTATTGAGTATTGCATCCTGGTTAGGCAAGATGTCAAAAGATAGTCTTGTGTCTCAACCTTCTCATCACAGTACTAGCCTCATTTTTTTCTGGAAATGAGAATCCCACTATGCATGCAACTACAATCAAGCTTGACGGATAAAATTATTTGTCTTGGTCTCAATCTTTCAAATCTTTGTGGAAAGTAAAGGAAAAATGGTCTACTTGACTGAAAAGCAGTAGAACCCTTATATAATGGTCCACTCCATGATCAGTGGGATCTAGACAACTCTACTATCATGTGGTGGCTTCTTAACTCTAGATTATTCATGGTTTCCAAATTTGGGATGCATAGTCTGAGACTTATTCACAGATGGGAAATATGGCAAAAACTTATGAATTAAAGTGCAGAATTCGCAACACCAAGCAACACAATTCTTCTATCGCAGTCTGTTTTATTTCTCTTCGTGCATTATGGTTAGAGCTTGATCAATATCAAATGTTGGACGTGATAGTCTTGCTGGTATAATGAAATTGAAGGAGCTGATTGAACAAGAAAGGACCATCGAGTTCCTTGTTGGGTTGAATTTAGAGTATAATTAGATTCGAGTTTAAATCTTAGGAAAAGAACCACTTCCATCACTGCATGAGACGTGTTTATGTGCAACATGCAGAGAGTAGACGAGGTGTTATGCTTCGTCCATCACCTCCCGAAAGTTCAACCCTTGTTATCTCTATGCCTTGCGATTCGAAGTCTGGGAGTAGAAAATTTGATAAGGGGCAGAATGTTGAGATATCTGATGATAAAGACAAGCTATTTTGTGATTTTTTTTAACAAGTCAAGGCATGATGGAGACTTCATGGTTAACCACCACTTGGACTTGACTCGAGCCTTTCAGATTAGATGATTTCTCTCTAGCCAATCAACGGTTACGGCATCAATTTTTCTCCATTGAAAAAGATTCGACTCCGGCAAGTTAGGAGCAGAAACAAGGATTCTAGTAGAAGGAAGAACACTACGAACCAACAAAATGTTTTTTCTTCAGCTTGGCACGACCAGTGTGCCCGACATAACGATCCCACATCCTTGTACAACCTAAGAGAATATGGAGAAGCTTAAAAGGTAGCACATCACACGTTACCGTCTTTTTGAGCTTTCCAAGAGTAAATGTCACAGGCACTGCTTATCAATCTTGAGCTTGGTGTTGGTGATCCACGCCACATGATAAGGCGCAGGATGGGACTCAACCTTCAAGTTCAATTTCTTCACAGTTTCTTCGTATACAACATTAGTGCAACTCTTAGTGTCAATCACCAAAGAACAAATACGATCATTGCACTTCACCCTTATAGTAAAAATCTGGTCACGATGCAATGCTGCGGTTTGTTTATTATCCCTCTTGGTAGCAAGGAGAGTATGAATAATACCATAATACCATTTTAGAATTCATAAATAGAAGGGTGATCAACGGGATCAAGAGGCTCAACAATTTGATGGTTAAACTTCGGTTTCACAAACTCTTTTGCCTCCAAGAGATCCTCATTCTCCAACATAGCAACAGGTTTGATAAGTATATTACTTCCTGAGCTCCGTTGCTGCCTACTCCCTCCCATCATTTGAGTCAAGTCATGGGAAAGCTCAAGTCACAAATTGGTATGGATAAGTGCAGCTTTTGTTACCAAAAGGGCCATTGGAAGTCTGCCTACCCTACGCTAGCCCAGAATGGCCAGTCTTCTTCATCATCAGTCACCTCACATACCTCTGCACCGTCTTATCCCCCACCTATTGCTCTTGTCGCGCTTGCATATACTAGCACCGCATCTCTCCCGTCCCAGTCATTGATAGATCAGTTTCAAGCCATGCTTGCTTTTTCTGGAACTCAACCACATGCTTATCTGTCTACTTCTCATCTAAGTTCTCAAAATTCTTATTTCTCAGGTATATCTCCCTCCACTTGGATATTTGTTAAGATAATGTATGAACAAAGAACAATAAGAGAGAATTGAGAGAGAATTATTCTAACAGTGAAAAGAAAGAGCACCTAAAGTTAGAGTTAGCTCTCTTATCACTATTATTTATATAATGAGACAAGCATACCAAAAATACAATTATACTCATAACTTAACACTGTCTCTTAAGTTGATGCATAGATATTTCTCATGTCCAAGTTACATATAATGGAGTGAAGCATCTTACTGCTAAGCTCTTAAATATTTACTAATTGATCTGCAGACTTCACAAATGGTATACAAATCGAACCTTTGCATAGGTTCTCCTTAATGGAGTGTTTATTAATCTCAATATGCTTTGTTTTGTCATGTTGTACTAGGCTATGAGCGATGTTGATGCCAGCTTTATTATCACAATACTTCATAGTTTTCACACTTAAATTCCAAATCCTTCAATAGAACTTGGAGCTATAGAAGTTCACAAATGCCATGTGCCATAGTTGTACTCAACTTCTCCCTCTGCACTTGATCTAACTACCATTGTCTGCTTATTGCTTCACTAAGTAGTCAGATTACCTCCTACAAATGTACAATTTCCATTGCAGACCGCCTATCATCAACTGAATCAGCCCAGTCCGCATCCGTGAATACTTCTAATTTCATGTGATCATGATTAGAAAACTGAAGTTCTTTTCCCGGGGCAGACTTAAGATATCGCAAAATATGATAAACACGAAGACGTGCACTATGGAAATCATGCATGAATTGACTAACAACCCCTACAACATATGCAATATTAAGTCTAGTATGAGATAAATATATTAATCTTCTCACAAGCCTCTGAAATTTGCCCTTGTTAGTTGGCTCTTCATCACCATTACTGAGATGATTAGCCTCAATAGGCGAATCTGTTGGTCGACAACCTTGCATGCCAGTTTCCTCTAGAAGATCAAGAATATACCTTCTTTGAGAAATGAAGATGCCATTCTCTGACTATCTCAATCCCAAGAAAATATTGTAACGCTTAGATCTTTCATCTCAAACTCTTTAGTTAGACTTGCCTTGAGATGAGACACCTCTGCATCATTCCTTGTCGCAATTATGTCATCAAAATATACAATAAAGATTGTGATTTTATTATTACCACGCTTGAGAAACATGGTATGATCTCTGCATGATTTTGTCGGTATTCAAATCTTAGCATAGCCTTGAAGAATTTTTCAAATTAGGTTCTTGGAAATTGTTTGAGCCCATATAAAGCCTTCTTCAATTTGCACACCTTCCCTTCAATTTCAAGGGATGAGAAACCTAGTGGTACATCTATATAAATCTCTTCCTCTAAGTTCCCATAGAGGAATGCACTCTTCATAACCAATTGTTGGAGATGCCAACTCATAGTAATAACACAAGATAAGAGCATGTGAACTGAATTTATTTTGGCTACTGGGGCAAAAGTCTCTTGATAATCAATACCATAAATCTAGGTAAAGCCCTTGCCAACTAGTCTTGCATTTAATCTGTCCACTTACCCATCTGCATTTATTTGACAGTAAATATCCATTTGCACCCAACTGGCTTCTTCCCGTTTGGAAGAGAGACTAACTCTCAGGTACCATTTTTTTTCAGAGTTGTCAGCTCTTTAATCATAGCGGCCTTTTTCCACTTAGAATCCACAGTATTTTTCCCTACGAAATCAATATAGAGGATAAAGACGAGACCAAAGCACGATATGGGTTCAATAATGAGTCATATGAGACAAATTATGAAATTATATGTTAAGTACATGTCCTAATGCCTTTTCGAAGGGTAATAGGTAAATCACAAGTTTCAAGATTAACAACAGATGATTCATTACTTGGTGAAACAGTAGAAGAGACTAAAACAGGAGGCGGAGATAGCAACTGGCAAGGTGGTAGCAATGCATCAGCAGTTTAATCCTTCTAGCGTCGGGAATAAGTATGCAGATCAATTCTATCTAAATTCTATCTAAGCGGCCAACAATATCCTACTCTGTTTCCCCCTCACCTGACTCTTCCTTCTCCCCCTCAGTAGGAATAAAGTCTTGTTGTATATGATTTGGAAAGACTAACCCATGAGACACTTGATTAGATTGAATTTGTGTATCCGATGGCAATATTTCTTCCAATTTAGATGTCTCCCCCTGAAGAGATGGCTTAGAGGGGCGGAAAAAGAACCTAGTCTCCAAAAATGTAACATCTATATTGACAAACACTTTGCGAGTGGTAGGAGAGTAGCATTTATAACCCTTTTGGATAGCAGAGTAGTCAATGAAGATACATTTAACAGTCTTATAATCCAATTTGTCACCTGGGTGTTTAGGTGCATGAACAAAGCAAATACACCTAAAGATCTCAGGCGGAAGAGAAGATATAGATGGAGACGTAGGAAGAAGTTCCAAAGGGGTTTTGAATTGAAGGACACTAGAAGGCAGACGATTGATAAGACATGCACCGGTGATGACTGTCTCACTCCAAAATGACTTGGGAACATGTATAATGAAGAGAAGAGAACAAGAAACTTCAAGGAGACTGATTTTTTCATTCTGCCACTCCATTTTGTTTAGGAGTGCGGACACAGTTCGTCTGGAATAGGATACCATGAGCTTCTAGATAGGCGCGAAAACTACCGTCAAGATACTCAGTCCCATTATCAGAACAAAGAATCTTGATTGTGGCATCAAACTAGGTACCAGGGTTCCAAATAACGGCCGTTACGTAACAGATCGGCCGTTACGTAACGGTATCTTCAAGGCCCGATCCCGTTACGCTTGAAGATATCGGTTGCAAAGAGCATCGCCGCTGTAACGCCCGTTACACCCGTTACATAACGCGTAACAGTAGTGTATCGGCCTGTAACGGCCGTTACAGACCCGTTACAGACGATACAGGACCCCGACACAATGACAACTGAGAGAAGTGAGAACGCACCTTAGATCTCGAACATCTT
>JAOTRH010098983.1:0-16046 GCA_034768845.1 Heliamphora exappendiculata
CTGTGTATTTATTAAATTTTATTTGTTACGCATTTAAACACGAAAAGATGGTTTGATAAATCAGAATATTTGGAATCGTATACACGAAAAAATATTTGATTCTTTCAGATCGTATAACTTTCGAAAGATGGTTTGATAAATCAGAATATTTGAAATCGTGTACACGAGAAGATATTTAGTTCTTTCAGATCGCGTGACTTTCGAAATTAATAAATTTATTTTAATTAAACGAATTTTTATAACCCTCAATTTTTTTTAAATCTAAGTGGGAGAGAAAATTTATTTACAGATAAATCACACGGTCCCTATCACTAGTTTGTAGGCGATGCAATTAAACCCTGTGTGTCGGCAATAAAGTCTTCATCCCCAACGAACAGATTAATTACGGTATCACCAATACAATTCTCTTTTAGGGATAATTATGGATAATTGTTAGTGTGGATCACTTCTCCAACTGAAGGGTTTATTACGAAGCGATTAATTTGGGATTAGGTGATAGTTAACACTTAACTGTATATAATAGTATTATCTCCAACTGAGTCACTATTATTATATACTGGATCGAAACTATGTCAGCTATTTAATTTTACTTGGTATGGTAAGTTGTCTAGATAGTAAAATTAAAAGGAATTGGCTTGTCTGGTCTTATGATGGATAGTAGACGTTCACTCAACGTGGCATGCTATTTACAGGTTACCAGGCTGCTGGAGAATTAATTTTAAAATAGTAGAGGGAAACAAATTAAAATGAATTCAATGTTTTGCTCATCATAATTAATGATTTTTTTTAATTATGTGATTCTCGGAATTAAAATAACTTTCAATCCACTAGCTTCCATTCTTAAAGAAAAAAAATTTACGGGACCAAACTATGTTGACTGGAAACAAAACATGGACATTATATTAACTGCTGAGAATTATAAGTTTGTTTTAACTAAGATATGTCCACCAGTACTTGATGAAGGGGCTACCGAAAGAGAAATTCAGGCCCATCAAAAGTGGTAAAAAGCTGATCAGATGGTTTGCTATTATATTTTGGCTTCAATGTCAAATATTTTGCGGCATCAGCATCAGTCTATGCCTAGTGCCTATGACATGATGATGAACCTCAAAGAAATGTTTGGGGATCAAAATCGTGCTGCTAGGCAGGTGGCCATGAGATCTCTAATGAATACAAACATGGCTGAAAGTACACAAGTTAGGGATCATGTTCTAAAGATGATAAGTCTTTTGAATGAACTGAAGATCCTTGGAGCTGAAATTGACGGGGAAACCCAGGTCGATATCATACTCCAGTCATTGCCTAAAAGTTTTAAGCAGTTCTACCTGAACTATTCTATGAATAAGCACACCTACTCATTGGCTGAACTTCTTAAGGAACTTCAAGCAGCCGAGCGTGTTCTTAGGAAGCTAGGTTCTGTGTATATGGATGAGAAAGGTTCTTCATCTAAACTGAAAGGTAAGAAGAAGAAAAATATTCAGACGCAGGGAAACACAGGTCCAAAAGCAGTTAAGAGACCAAAAGCTGGTGTGAAGAAGCCGAGAGGCAAGTGCTATCATTGTAACCAATTTGGGCATTGGAAAAAGTAGTGTCCTATTTTTCTCAGTAAGCAGAACAAACAAGGTAATTTACGTTCACTAGTTATTTAAACATGTTTAGCGGTGTTATCTACTGGTACCTAGTGTGTAGATACGGGAGCCACTAATTATGTCTGCAATTCTTTACTGGGGTTCCAGAAAACCAGGCAGCTCAGTGATGGGAAAATCTACCTGCACATGGGTAATAATGCAAGGGTGGCAGCAGTTGCAGTAGGAGATGTCACTATCAGTTTTAGTAGAAATATGATACTACTTCTAAAAGATTGTCTTTATGTATCTTCGATTAGAAGAAATTTATTTTTAGTCTCGAGTTTAATAAAAGACAAATATTCTATTCATTTTGGTAACTCTTTCGTTTTGAAGAAAAATAAATATTTTATTTGTTCTAGTATATTGGTGGATAATTTATATGTTGTATCTCCTATCTCTCCTACACTACAACTAATTGAAATGAATAACACATCTATTTTACCATATAAGAGAAAGTTTTCTTCTTTAATGAACCAAACGTTTCTTTGGCACTTACGCTTAGGTCATATTAATCTAAGAAGGATAAACAGACTGGTAGCAGATGGACCTTTGAGTTCATTGGAAGTGGAGGCACTTCCAATCTGTAAATCTTGCTTAGAGGGTAAGATGACCAAGAAACCATTTTCGGTCAAAGGCTATAAAGCTAAAGAACCGTTGGAGCTGGTTCACTATGATGTATGTGGTCCTATGACAATCCGGGTTAGAGATGGCTTTGAGTACTTCGTCAGTTTCATTGATGACTACTCAAGATATGGAGACATTTACCTGATGCACCGTAAATCTGAATGCTTTGAGAAATTCAAAGAATTTAAGGTGGAGGCGAAGAAGCGTCTAGGTAAAAGTATCAAATCACCACGATCTGACAGTGGTAGGGAATACCTCTTTGGAGAGTTTAAGGACTACTTATCATCAGAAGAGATTACATTCCAGTTGACTACACCTGACACTCCACAACAGAATGGTGTAGTAGAAAGAAGGATTAGGATTCCTATAAAGATGGTAAGGTCAATAATGAGTTATTTAGGTTTACCAGATTCATTTTGGGGTATCCCAAGAGAATGAAGGATGATCTATTTTATAACCCTAAGGATCAGAAGGTCATTATTAGCACCAATGCATGATTCTTGAAAGAGAATTATATTATGGACCACATGCCCAATAGCAAATTATTCTGGAAGAACTGAGAAGAAATACCAGTAGAACGGAAGAGGAACCACAAGTCACTAATATTCCATTACCTAGTCGTAGTGGGAGGATTATCAGGACATGTGCAAATCAAAAATAGGGTTCTGATGCACAGGGTTCAGATTCTGCACAACCTGTTACTACTAGTACACAGACACAGGTAGTGCCTCGTTGTAGTGGGAGATAAAGGCGGCTCCTTATGCTTCTGCAGTAGGAAGCTTCTGTATGCTATTCTTTGCACTAGACCCGACATCTGCTTTGCCGTTGGCATGGTTAGCAGATATTAGTCTAACCCAAGGCAGGAGCATTGGACTATGATAAATAAATATAATCAAGTACCTAAAAAGAATTAAGGATTATATATTGGTTTACCAGGCAGACAGTCTAGTACCTTTTGGGGTACGCAGACTTAGATTTTCAGTCAGACATAGAGCTTGTACTAGGAGACAACCTTGCAGATCCTTTACAAAGAGCTTACTGACTATGACTTTTGATAGTCATGTAGAGGGCATGAGAGTCAGATGTATGGCAGTATGATTTTGAGTACAAGTGAAAGATTATTAGAGTTGGTATACTGAAAAATCATATTTTTAGTATTTAATTTTATTTTAATAAAATTAATTTTCTATTTTATGAGAACCTTTATGAGCAATGCATGTGTATCATTTATTTGATATTGCATGGATGTCCGATATTTTGTATAGTATTTAATCTGGTATGCAGAGTATGGCTTGCACACAGAAGATTATATTTTATTTACTTGCAGCATATAAGTTTTATGCTCATAGTTTAGATGAAAATGGACATACCATCTGTACAACTGTGGCACAGAGTTTTAGTAAACCTGTCTTGGTTACGGGAAACAGATAATAGCGTCGTCTATTGTTCTGACTCTCTGTGCCAGTACACTTTGTGTGTATTGAACGGGACATTTGGGGTAATTAATTTAGTACTGACTACTGGCTATATAAATTAATTCACACCCCAAGGTTATTATGAATATTGCTTACCCTCTTAATCCTAAAATAATTATTGATTTGCATATATTTAATATTCGTTATTTTGATTTATTAGAGGGTGCGATCTTATATAGGTCTATATTCCTAGTGAGTTGGATAGCGGTATTATTTATATGGTAAATATTAATTATTAATGAAATTCACGTCCCGATGATCGGGATTGACGATACCCCTTTAAGGATGCTTATAAGTTTTAATCGTGCTAAACCCTGCAGGTAGATTTAATTATTCGGCGGTCAAATAAGTTAAGTGAAAGAGTTAAGGAATATTAAGATGCCGATTAAATTAAATTTTCAATAATTAAATTTAATAGGCGGGTATCGAAAATCTTAACGTGGGGAGAAGTGGTAAGCATTTAATAACAGGAGCTCATTGCAAGATGATCTTGAGATTATGTGTCAGTGTGCAATTATAATTCTTTAGTGGTATGAACTGTAATTCAGTATTTTATAAAAATTGCAGATTCGCTGCTGATTTTTCATAATTGTAGGTACCGCTATGTGTCTTTCTTTTATTACAAAAATCGCTGGTAGGTATTTGTGTTCTACCGAAACTCTAACTCATAATTACTCCCCAGGTCCCTGCTATAACCTTATATATAGGCGAGTAGGCTGAACCATTTTAGATGATTTTTTTTATCATTATTGATATATTATTTTTGTCTTTCAAGACTTGAGAATATATCGGGGTTCTGCCAGTACGAGTTCTCGGAGGATCGTAGTCCACAATACATTCGAGGATCGCGTAAGGGAATACAGTAGAAGATCTGACTAGAGCTTTAACTCGGAATCAAGTCGTAGTTGAAGATTAGATCTACAAGAGGTATTCTTCTAAATTAACTTTGGTTGCACGGGTTTTATTCTGATTGTTGTTCATCAAAAGTTTTATCTAGAGCCCGTTTTGGCGTTTGCCCGTCAAGTTAATTTTTTATCGAAAATTATTTTACAAAAACAATGATCTTGGCAGTATTGCCTCCAACAGCGTTTACCTTTCGTAATGAGGTTAGGATAGGTTAAGTGATTAATATACCATCAAGTCTACTCTATAATTTCAGACGTGAAATTCATGATACTGTTCTAGAAGTACTTGGGGTTGGGCATTTGCATTGCATTCATCTGCATCACGCACTCACACTTCTATTTATATATGTGCTCATCCTGTTGAAATTGATAACTTGCCTATATCTTTGTTCCCTTAACATTGCATTGGGTTTTCTACAATATGTATTGTAGAATATCTCGTTGTGAGTTTGTTATACGATTTAGAGAATTTGCTTGGGTTCCAGCTTATGGCATTTGTGCCACAGGTGAAGAAGAAGAAGAGTTCGAGGAAGGCAAGTTCGTTGAGGAAGGAGACTTAATTTGAAGAAGGGAAAGAGTGGCAGGAGCAGGGTAATCCCAACGATGCAGTTTGAATATGTAGAATATTTACTTTTGATCTTTTTGTTCAGTTTTTCACGGACATAATATAACTTTTGTTAATCTTTCTGGATGACTGTACTTATTAAGTATTTTGAACAATCTCTGAACCATTAATGATGTAGTAGTTAGCTTATGTATTTATGAATATTCGGCTGGAATATGCCCCTTATTTATAGTTACATATGTCCCGACATACCCAGAGAACGGGGTGTCACATAAAATATCATCGATGAATACAATCATGAACTTGTCTAGGAATTCCTTAAAAACCCAATTCATGAGATCCATGAAAGCTGCCGGTGCATTTGTCACTCCAAACGGCATCACTAAGAATTTATAGTGGCCATACTGCGTTCGGAAAGCTGTCTTCTAAATATCCTCCTTCTTCACTTTCAACTGATGATAACCAGACCGTAAATCAATCTTGGAGAGTACTTTCATGCCTTGAAACTTATCAAATAAATTGTCGATCCGAGGTAAAGGATATCTATTTTTAATAGTAACCTTATTTAATTCCCAGTAGTTTATGCA
This sequence comes from Heliamphora exappendiculata, assembly GCA_034768845.1. Lineage (NCBI taxonomy): Eukaryota > Viridiplantae > Streptophyta > Magnoliopsida > Ericales > Sarraceniaceae > Heliamphora > Heliamphora exappendiculata. Next base: position 5,785 of record JAOTRH010098983.1, read on the forward strand.
TAACCTCATCTTCCCGTCTTTCTTCTTAACAAACAACACTAGAGCTCCCCATAGCGGCATACTTGGTCTAATAAAATCTTTATCTAATAATTTCTGTAACTAGACTTTTAATTCTTTTAGCTCTGTTGGGGCCATACGATATGGGGTTTTAGAGTGAGTCATGGGTGTAACTTTTATTGAAAAATTGATTTGTCGATCACGGGCATTCCTGGTAGGTCTTCAGGAAACACTTCGGGGAATTCATAGATCATGAGAATTTAGGTCAAAGTTGGATTATTTGGCATATTTTTCATCACACTAAAGAGATCGCCTCGACATCCTTTCATAAGGAGTTTTCGGGCTTGGGTTACGGATGTAAAAGATGGAGGGGAAGAAACTCTGTCCCTCAAAGCAAAACTCTCTATGAGAGGTATGAAAATTGACACACTTCGATGTGTAGTCGATAACAACTTGATTGGATGTAAGCCAATCGTTATCAAGAATAATGTCAAAATGTCCCATATCAATAGGAATTAGTTCCGCTGACAGACTAATGTAACCAAAGGTCACATCACAATTTCTATATGCAGAGGAACAAACTATTCCTCTGCCCATAGGTTGGGATACCAGTAGTTCATAACCAAGAGGTTCTAGTGCTCCCACTAGCTTCTTAGCAAATCTAGACGATACGAATAATTGTGTCAAACTGAAATCAAATAACACATAAGCAGGTGTGGAGCAAACAGACAGGTTACATGCGACGACTTCCTTGGTGTTCTTGGAACCTCCTGGTATCAACGCAAACATTCTTCCTTGTCTCTAATTATTGTAATCGTTCCTTCGGGCTTTATTCGGTGGCTTCCTTGCGTTCCTCGTCCCCTGACTCGAATTCTCTTTGCCATTGTTATTTGTTGAGAGCTTTGGACAGTTCCTCCTGATGTGTCCTTCGACACCACAAAGGAAGCATTTGTTGGTCATCCTCAAGCAAATTCCCGAGTGCATCTTTCCACACGTTATGCAAGAAGCCCTCTAATCTCTTCCTCTTGCAGTTCCCACACCTTGAGCTCCGACTGGAGGTGGGTTATTGGGTCTAAGGGAATCAGGTTTGGTTACTGCCTAGCCAGGGATAGGTCATAAATCATCTGGCGAATTTCATTCATCTGAGTATGTACCTATGCCACTAACTCGTCTATCAAATTTGGATAACCAGTTTCACCCGAAATGGTTACAGTTACTCCTTTCTTGATAAGCTTCACCTTTTGGTGCAAAGTTAACGGAACTGCTCTAACAGTTGGATCATGTAGCCACGGTCTTCCCAACAAGAGATTACAAGGCCAGCATATCAAGAACATGGAATTCCACCTCGCTTTCCAATGTCTCTACTATCACGGTCAAGGTTACCAACCCCAACATGTCTTTTTTTGTACTGCCATATGCACGCACTCATTACGCACTCAGCTTGAAGTCTTGCATCTTCCGTCCCAAACAATAAGCAATCCGTAGTGGGCGCACATTGAGAGTGGAACCGTTGTCAACCATGATGACTCTCACCCATAGCCCCAAACATTGGACGGTCATATATAGCAGCTTGTTGTGAGACGGCCCTTTGGTTGAAAAGTCTTCGTCAATGAAGGCGATAACATTGGTATGCTTTTCGGGCATAAGCATTCCAACTAACTGATCAGGAGATACATCGATTGGGATGTTTATAGTGTTCATAGCTTTCAAAGTAGCCTTTTGGTGCTTATGGGAAGCCATGAGTAACCCCCAAATGCTCACATTAACTTGTGTCTTCTTGAGTTGCTTCAAGACTACGTCCACTTCTTCATTATTCTGCTTCTCTGCTTACTTCTTTGGTTCTTCCATGCCCTTACTTGGTTGCCCCTTCTATAGCTGTGCAGGCGTAAAATGCATCTCATTTCTTGTCAGATACTCTATTTTCTATTTGGGTTCCCATAATCCTTTAAACTGGTCAACCACTTCTCGAATTTCGACCACCGAATATCCTTTCTCTCGGAAGGCCCAAAAATCGTCTGCACTAGCTTTCTCCCAGTTAAATCCTTTATTAGGCCAAGGCTTTTTTTAATTAAATTTTGATATTTTTAATAATTCACTATTTAAGTAAAATTGATTTTAAAAGAATTATATTTATTTATTTTCAAAAAAGTAAGTTTTAACACTACATGACTAATGAGTCGACACCTTAAAATATTTGTGGTAACTCTTTGCATCAAATGGGCTGACACTCTATGTTCTGTCAAAGAATATTTTGAGTCGATAAAAATTGATATTTGAGTTGATATCTGAAGGCAAAGTACGCTTGAAACTCTCAAGTGTGTCGACACCATTGACAAATTGAGTACACCTTAATATATTTTTCTATGATGTTTTTAGGAACTCATTTGAATCGATACCAAACTAGTTTGGGTCGACACCTTTAGTATTAGACCTAAATCCAGGCAATTGAACAAAATGAGTTCACACAAAATGAATTTGAGTCGACATCTACACAAGCCTTACAAGATTCACTTTGGGTCGACACTAACACAATTTGAGTCGATAAGAATTAATCCATCGGATTTCTAACTTCGAAAAAAATGAATCGAACTCAAATGGGTCAACACCGAAGGTTTATGAGTTGACACAAATGTTCCTTGCGTGAACTAGCATTATGGGTCGATACCAAACAACTTCGAGTCGACCCCAAAATAAATGGGACCATATGCAATTTTCTGATTCGACACCAAATTAAAATGAGTCAACTCTAAAATTACTGAGGTTGAGTGTAATTTTATGAGTCGACAACAAAATTCCAGTAGATTGCTAGACAAAATGAGTCGACACAAAAGACAACATGAGTTGACACTAAAGGCCTCTCCTAAAAAACTCAAGTAATGATTGAGTCGACACCACAAGCTCCATGAGTCGACACCACTGTGTGGGTAATAAAGATGTAAAATTTGTATCGATAACATTGAAGAAATGTGTCAACACAATCACTTGAGGAACCAAATCCTAGACTTTTTGAGTCCACCTAAAATGGCATGAGTTGACCCTACGTCAGATTTCAAATCTCACGCTGGTTTCAGCGATTAGATTTCAAGGCATTAATTGCCTCTAGTAACCCACAAACGGTCATTTATCTTAGATGGCTATATAAGGAGTTAATTTTCAAAGCATAGAAGACCTGGACACTATTCTATGGCTTGGATCAAAAGCTCAAATCTTCAAGAAAGCATTTACTGGTCATTAACTCCTCCAGTTAAATCTCATCTCTTTGTATTCATTTATTTCTAATCATTTATAAAAAGAGTGAGTGAATCTTTGATTCCTATACATTTATTGTACCTAAGGGTGAGTCACCCTTAATCCATTGAGTGAGTGAGTGATACACTTTAAAGAAGAGCTGAATAGTGATTAGAAGAAAATAGGGATAGTTTTCGTAGGATCATCTTGAGGCTATAAAAGGCTTTGAATGCGTTCGTGAAGCATTCTATCATAGTGAAAATTCTCAAGGGGAGTCTTGAGAAGTAGATGCAGGCTTGAAAGAAGCAGAACCACTATAAATCTTGGTGTTCGTTCAATTTCTCTCTTCCTAATCTTTATAATTTCTTCATTACTTTATTTCTTGATATACTTGCTATATTTGCTTAAGAAATTAAAAGGTTTTTATAATAGTTATTATTGTTTTTAAAACCCAATTCACCCCCTCTTGGGTTGCCTAAGACTAACAATTAGTACCAGAACCTGGGCTCTTATTTTTTTACTTAACCATCTAAGAGTTTTCATGGCAACTACTATTATTGGACCTATTCAACCTGAAGGTCAGTCCACCAATGGAACCCCTTTGTTTAATGGAATAAATTATAATTATTGAAATGCTAGAATGAGAATTTACATTTAAACTGTAGACTATGACCTATGGAGGATTATGATGAATGGACCCAAAAGACCTACCAAGACTGTTGAAGGAGCTATTGTTCCTATACCTGAAAATGAATGGATTGAAAATGACTCAAGGGAGATTCAAAAGATGCCAAGGTTATAAATCTTTTGTACTGCTCTCTTGACCCCAATTAGTTCAATAGGATCTCCACCTGTGACACTGCTAAGGAGATCTATGATAGACTTGAGATTACCCATGAAAGAACCAACCAAGTCAAAGAATCTAAGATAAGCATGCTAGTTCATAATTATGAATTGTTTAAAATGAAGCATAATGAAACTATCTCTAAAATGTTTACTAGATTCACTGATATTATAAATGGATTAAAATCTCTTGGGAAGATCTATTCTAATGTAGAGATGGTGAGGAAGATTCTTAGGTACATGCCTAAAAGATGGGAAGCTAAAGTCACTGCCATTGAAGAAGCTAAGGACCTCAATACACTTAGCTTGGAGGCACTTCTTAGATCACTCATGACTCATGAGATGAACATAAAGGTGGACGAAAAGGATGACAACAAAAAGAAGAAGGGCATTGCCTTCAAGTGTTAGAGGCAAGACTGTCAAAATTATTATTTTTGCGAACGATTATCTCAAAAAATTACCTGGATGGGCAAACGCCGAAACGGATTCTAGATAAAACTTTTGACGTCGAACGATCAAAATAAGACCCGTGCAACCAAAGTGTACTAGCACAGAGAATCAGAACAATAGATGACGCTATTACCTGTTCCCTTGTAACCAAGACAGGCCTACTAAAACTCTGTACTATAGTCGTATTGATGATATGCCCATTTTTATCTAAACTATAAACATAAAATTTATATTCTGTAATAATCTAAAATTTGATCTTCTGTGTGCAAGTCGTACTCTACACACCAAATTAAATACTATATAAAATATTAGATATCTATGTATAACATTAAAGAAATGATACACATACATTACTCACTAAGATTCTTATAAAATAAAAAATAAGTTTTATTAAAATAAAAATTAACTACTAAAAATATGATTTTTAGAATACCAACTCTTAATAATTTTTCACTTATACTCAAAATCATGCTATCATACATCTGACTCTGATGCCCTGTACATGACTATCAAAAATCTTAGTTGGTAAACTCTTTGTTAAAAGATCTGTATGATTGTCTATTGATGCAAACTTGGTCACAGCAACATCACCATTCTGTATAATTTCTTGTATCAGGTGATACTTATGCTCAATGTGCTTTCTTTTCTTGTAGAATTTTGGCTCCTTCAAGTTTGCAACCGCTTTGCTATTATCACAATAAAGTGTAATAGTTGATTGAACTGAAGATACCGTATCTAGATCCAACAGGAAGTTCCAGAACCAAACAGCCTCTATGGCTGCTTTAAGAGCTACTAAGTACTCAACTTCCATGGTGAAATTAGCAATACAGAACTACTTGATACTCTTTCAACTTATAGCGTCACCTTTTATGGTAAACACATATCTTGAGGCAAACTTAGAAAAATATTTGTCAGACTAAAAATCTTAGTATGTGTACCCCAAAAGTACCAGACTCTCTACTTGATAAACTAACATATAATCATTAGTCTTTTTTAGGTACTTGATTATATTCTTTATTGCAGTCCAATGCTCTTATTCTGGGTTAGACTAGTATCTGCTAACCATGACAACGACAAAGCAGATATTGGGTCTATTACAAAGTAAAGTATACATGAGGCTTCCTACTCTTGAAGTATAAGGAACCGCCTTCATTTTCTCTATCTCATCAGGTATCTTAGGACACTGACCTTTGGATAGAGTGATTTTATTCCTGAAATGGAGAAATCCTTTCTTAATATCCTGCATGCTAAAACGAGTAAGGATATCATCGATATACTTAGCTTGTGATATGCCTAACATCTTTTTTTTTCGATCTCGCATGAGCCTGATCCCAAGGATGTGATGAGCTTTTTCCAAGTCCTTCATATCGAATCGCTCAGATAACCATACTTTAACTGTAGATATTACCCCTATATCGTTCTTGATGAGTAAGATATCGTCTATATAAAGTACTAGGAAGATCACCACGCTTCCGTCACGTTTCTTGTACACAAAGGACTCATTCGGACTCCGATCAAAACCATAAAACTTTATGACTTGATCAAACTGAGTGTTCCAAGACCTTAATGCCTGTTTAAGTCAATAAATAGATTTTTTAAGCTTACACAACATGTGTTCCTAACCCTTTGTAATGAATCCGTCTAATTGTATCATATAGATACACTCATCAAGACTTCCGTTAAGAAAAACTATTTTGACATCCATTTGCCAAATTTTGTAATCGAAATGAGTAGCAACAAATATAAAAATTTGAATAGACTTAAGTATGGCTACTTGCGAAAAGATTTTCTCAGAATCGATCCCTTTAGCAACAAGCCTAGCTTTGAAGGTTTCAATCGTCCCGTTTACTCCTCTCTTTTTCTTGTAGATTTACTTACATCTAATGGGTTTTATCCCTTTGGGTGATTTTACAAGTTTCTAGACCTGATTGGAATACGTAGATTTCATCTCTAAATTTATCGCCCTTTGCCAAAGATCTAAATTTTTATCTTGAAGTGCTTCATTGTAGTTAAAGGGCTCGGTATCTAGTTTTGCTAAAATCTTGGCAAAAGACTCTCCCAATAACATATACCGATCAGGTTGACGAACAGCCCTCCCACTACGATGAGGTACTACCTGTGTCTGTGCACTACCAATAACACGCTGTGCAAAATTAGAACCTTGTGTATCAACACCCTATTTTTGATTTGCACATGTCTTAATAATTCTCCCACTACAACAAGGTAATGGAATATAAGTGACTTCTTCTTTAGTTCTACTGATATTTTTTCTCAGTTCTTCCAGAACAATGTTGCTTTTAGGCCTGTGATACATAATATAATCATCTTTCAAGAGTCGGGCTTGGTGCTAGCAATGCCATTACCTTATGATCCTTAGAATTATAAAATAGACCACCTTTCATTTCATTGGGATACACTACAAAGAAACAAACTTTTGTCCTCGGTTCTAACTTACCCACGTTCTCTTTCAGCACATGTGCTGGGCACCCCCAAATTTGAATATATTTCAGACTAGGCTTACGCCCGATCCATAATTCTGTGGGTGTAAAAGGTACTAACTTATGAGGTACCAAGTTCAGAATATAAGCCGTTGTCTCTATAGCGAGTTTCCAAAATGAATTGGGTAAACCTGAATAGCTCATCATGAACCTTACCATCTCTATAAGAGTCTTATTCTTTCTTTCTGCTACACTATTCTGCTACGAAGTGCCAGGTGCAGTTAATTGGGATATAATCCCCTCTTATGACAAGTAGGCTCTAAACTCTCCAAAGAGGTATTATCTACTACGGTCGGATCGTAGTGATTTGATTCTTTTTGCAGATGCATTTCTTCTTTGGTCTTAAATTCTTTGAATTTCTCAAAGTATTCAAACTTACGGTGTATTAGGTAATGTATCTATACCTTAAATAGACATCAATAAAATTACAAAGTACTCAAAACCAACTATAGCCCAGATTGTCATAAGACCACACACAACAGAATGAACCAGCTCTAACGGTTCTTTATCTCTATAGCATTTGGTCGAAAAGGCCTTTTTGGTCATCTTATCCTCTAAGATTAATAGACTTGAAGTACCTTCACTTTCAATGGACTCAAAGGTCCATCTGCTATTAATCTATTTATTCTTTGTAGATTAATATGACCTAAGTATAAGTACCAAAGAAACATTTGGTTCATTAAAGAAGGAAAGTTTCTCTTATATGGTAAAATAGATGTGTTGTTTATTTCAGTTAATTGCAATATATGAGAGATTAAAGTAATAATATAAACATCATCTACTAATGTACCAGAACAAATAACCCGTTTATTATTCTTAATAATCACAAAGTTATTAAAATAAACTAAATATCTATTTTTACCAATTTAAAACCGAAAACTAAATTCTTTTTAATAGAACGTATATAAAGACAATCTTTCAATATTAAAACCCTATCTCCACTAAAATTGAGAGTGACATCTCCCACTACAACTGCTATGACCTTTGTATGACTGCCCATATGTAGGTATATTTTTTTATCACTGAATTGTCGAGTTTCCTAGAGCTCCTACAATGAATTGCTGACATGATTAGTGTCTCTCGTATCTACACATTAGGTACTGGTAGATAACACCGCTAAATATGTTTTCACAACCAGTGAACAGAAATTACCCTATTTATTCTGCCTTCTGAGAAATATTAGACATAGCTTTTTTCAATGCCGTGTCTAGTTATAGTAAAAACTTACTCGTTATATTAGACATAGCTTTCTCATGACCCTAAACTGACTCGTTGGTCCTCCTCATGACCCTAAACTGACTTGTCAGTCCTCCTTTTGACCTTAAACTGACTCACGTTGTACATGTTTGCATTACGCTATACCTGTCATGCATCATGAGTAAGCCTATTTTGCATCTTTGCATTTTGCCCCATGAACAACATTTTGGTCTGATCCCTAGCATAGGGGTACGTAGGCAGCTCGATGGAAATTCGAGTACGACCAACATCATATGTATGCTTGTGTGTTTGTAATATAAGATTGACGGCTCGTGTCACGCTCCAAACTCCGAGTCATGTGAAAAGCCACAAAATAACTACCAAAATCGTCCAAACAAAAGGGATTAAAAACCAGAGAGCCAAACAAGGTCAAAACCTTTGTAAAAACGTACTACCGAGGATTTATTTGAGTTAAAAGAGTATCCAAAAGACTACAGAGACAGCCTCACAAGCTAAGCCTTTAAAAATAATATAAGTTTTGGATAAGAAAATTTTTTCATTTAAAAAGAAATTTAGGCCGTTCAAAAATCTTCCTCGAACCACAAGAATTTAAATGAAGCATAAATCATTTGAAAATCCCGTTTGTAAACCGTTGATCCCAACAACGAAAAACGTAGTAAGAAATTACGAAAAAACAGCAACCAACCTAAGGTTCTCTTGAAAGCATTAAAACATGCATACATCCATAAGAATCTCATATGATTTACAACATGTTATCTCTAAGCATGAAACATATACATAAAGGTATAAACTACCTAATAAAGACAAGACAACAGGACCTTGTCATCAGCCTCCTTCGGGCACCACCAGGTTAACCTACCAGACCACGCTTACTCGAAAAAGGTTTTACAACTAAATTCCAAACTGTGAGCCGAAGCCCAATAGGAAAAGACTATAAAGCTGTAAAGCTTGATATGGAATCATAAGTATACAGGCTCAACCACAAGATCAAAAAAAAAGTTTTTTCAAACCAAAATCACAAGTTTTCCATTAGGCTGACACGAGCCTCAAACGGTTTTGCTTCATAAAACCCCACGTTTCTACCCCTTTAAAACCATGTATATTATCCTCATAGATATCATGCCACAGTTATAGAAAAATAGTAAATAAATGTGATCTTTTTTCATCCGGATCACACAATCGGAAACAAACGTTATTTTTTCACTCAGAACACACAACCGAGGAAAATAAAACGATAAGCTGTAATAAAATAGTATGCTCCACTCGGGCCACACCGCAGAGGAAAAAAGATAAAATGAGATCCTATGTACCGACTCTGCCACATAGACAAAGGTAACAACTATAGACTCCTATCTATTACCCTAGACCCTTGCCATTCAAGACTCGCTAGGTAATGACAGGTTCCATATGGAGCTACGACAACAACGCTACTCAAGGGGCAATAAGCTTCTTTACGGATTTTCACAACCGATGGACGTAGCCTAACCAATAACACGTTTACGGGGATTAACCCGAGGGACCGTAGCGAACTCACTCTGCGCACGTTTTTAGACTTTCACCAAGGAGTAACATAAGCCCAACTCAACATATCTACTGTTACGGTACATCTAGGGAAAATATTTAAAAAATCCAACCATAGCTTAACCATGCAAAACCCATAAAATAGTTTATACAATACATGTATAAAAGAGATTCAATCCATCAACATGGAGATCAACAAAAACATTTCAAAATATTATTTCTCGTTTTCAACAAAATGTTTCAAAACTGAGTCTCAACCCCAAGGGTTAGCTCCAAACCTCTAAAACACCAAGTGTTGAGATTTTTATCAAAAATTACTATTTTTTCCCGTTTTTAAGAACACCATTTGAAAACCCAACTTCCACAAGTCATATAATGTAATAAACCAAGAAAAAGCCAAAACATGCTTTCATCCAAACAAACATGGTTTAAATATGAAAATATGACATTCACATTCTAGTAAACCAAGGGCTCTTAGAACTCACCCTAGTCTCAAAACACTTCTTC
>JAOTRH010099004.1:0-16045 GCA_034768845.1 Heliamphora exappendiculata
TATATATGTGTGTGTGTGTGTGTGTGTGTGTGTGTGTGTGTGTGTGTACTCCCTCTCCCTGTGTGCCTCTCCCACGGCAAGGTCGCCACCCACCACCACCACCACCGCACTACGTCGCCACCCGCACCACCCTTCGTCACCACCGTGAGACCACCTTTTCACTTTTGTCAAACCAAATAATTTTCATGGAGGAGAAGAACCTGTGTGTGTGATGAATTGCGGTGTGTGTGCGTTTTCCGGGACATTGCAGTGCGTTGGGTTTAATCAATGTGTGCTGTGCGTGTGTGTGTGTGTGTGTGTGTGTTTGGCCATTGAAAGGGCGTGTTTGGCTACCCGTGTATGTATGTTGCGCTAAGCCCTGTGTGATTTCTTGTTTGGGAATGTGTGAGTATGTTTTATAAGTTTTTTTTGTTGTTGTTTTAATTAAAAGACAAAAATAAATATAAAATGTGCCTTTTTTATGAAAATTATAATTATAAAAAAAGTGATTAATAGACTTTTATTTTTTGAATAAAAGACTTTTATTTACATTTTTTTGTTTTTTTAAAGTTAAATTAAACTAAGCTTTTTAACTAAAATAGAAATTTTCAAATTTTTAATGAAGAATTTATTCTTTAGATTGAAATAGAATTAAAGAATTTTATTTATCTTTTTGTTAAGTTAAAATAAATTTTTAACAAAAATAAAGTATTTTAGTTATAAAATAACTTAAAAGAGTTCCTTGTATTCAAATTTTTAGAAGATAACAATTTAACAAAATCTTGATTAGTTTGGACCTAAATATTATTGTTTTGTTGGCAAAAATTAAGTATTTTAAAAGAATTTTATGAAAATAAAATAAAATATAATTTTCTTATTCTCATTGTACTAAAAGTAGTATTTACATGGATTTTAAAAGGACTTTAAAATAAAAGTTAAGATTTAAAGCTTAAAATTAAATATTTTGAAAATAATAATAAAGTTAAGGGTTTAGAAATTTAATCTATGTGATCTTTCTAAAGATTGTAAGATTATGGAGTCTCATTAAGTATTTAAATTAGTTTTGGTAAAGATCGATTGTGATAAAGTTAAAGCTAAAATAAAACAATTGAAAGATTTGCAAGTGCCAAGTAAATTATTAGATGAAAATAGTTAGAGACATAGATGAAACCGTCGTGATACTTTCACTTGCAAAGCATGTGAAGAATGTACTAAGCAAGTTCAACATGAATGGTGCAAAACTTGTAAGTACGCCATTCGCAAATCACTTCAGGCTAACTAAAAATTAGTCTCCAAAGATAAAACATGAGCAGAAGCACATGAGCAAGGTTCTATATGCATCGCCTATTGGTAACCTGATGTATGCCAAGATTTATACTAGACCAAATATCGCCCATGCATTATGAGTAGTCAGCAGATAAATGAGTAATTTAGGAAAACAACATTGGAATGCTATCAAATGAATTCTGAGGTATTTGAAAGGCACCACTGACATCTTTATGTTTCACAAAGACAGGATTAAAACTGTAGAGCTATGTGGATGCTGATTTAGCCGACGATATTGACAGTAGAAAAAGCACCACTAGGTTTATCTACACTTTGGGTAGCACAGCACTAAGTTGGATCTTAAAGTTACAGAAGATTGTAACACTTTCTACTACAGAGATAGAGTATGTCGCTATGAAAAAGGCTGAAAATGATATGGTATGGCTATAAGGTCTCTTAGATGAGTTGGGTAAGAAGATTAATAGAGAGACACTCTACAGTGATAGTTAGAGTACTATCTTTCTTGCCAAAAATTCGGCATTCCACTCTAGGACGAAACACATACAGCCGCGATATCACTTCAATCGCCCTTTACTGGGCAGCGGTTAGTTAAATCCTGAGAAGATTAGCAAGGCGAAGAATCCAGCTGACATGTTGACAAAAGGAGTCAACATTAATAAACTGAAACTGTGCTCAACTTTAGTTGGTTTTCAGTGATAGAAGACATGAGTTTGGGTCTCACAGGTCTAAGTGTTTGTATTAGTGGTTTCTAGGTGTAGTGAGTTTTATGGGATATCTCAAGGCTTGGAGCGATTTTACTTCAAGTGGGAGAATTATTGAGTAGTGAAGAAAAAACCTAAATTTTGGGTTGGCTGCTTAAGCTATGGGTCTCTACCGGCGAGATACCGAAAGTGTGTTGAGACCGCTCGACGACTGCTAAGCAGTCTGTGACAGGGCGTGACTATTATAACTGCCTAAGGTTTACGGCCGTCGTGGGTTAAGTTAAATTTTTGGCTTTTTTTTTTGTATTCCTCTCTCAAGAACTCTTCTCCCCTTGTAGCCTTCAATTAATATGATGAAGTGTGTAATCCCGTGTACGTATGCACGATTTGTCGAACCACGTAAACATTGTGTGTAATCCTGTGATTGTCTCTCTTTCTCTCTTATTTGTTATGATTCCGTGTTTATGCTTCTTGGTTGATCGTGGGCTATCAGTAATTGCATTCTAATCCCCAACAATAATGATACGAGTATTACACTCCCAAACATAGTTTGAGAATCGAATCGTGAATCGAAATTACCTTTTCTCAAATCACAAATCGTATTGAATCGTGAATAGTAAAAATTGGGTTATAATTTTTAAAATACATCAAAAAATATATATATAATAGTAAAATATTATAAATGTATTATAAATATGAAAAAAAATCAGTCATAAATCAATAAATAACTTGTTTTGAATGATGAACATATAGTGTAATAAGTAAAATACTTGCATCTAGAACAAAAGATGTAGGTCTATACTTTATCATGATCAATGATCTTATATTGTATTACTAATTATATTATAATTTTTAATAATTCGTAGACACATTTTTAGATTTGAGGACATTTAACCCAAAATCAATTGGCAATGAATGAAGAGATCTCTAAATTTTATGAATCAAACTTGAATGGCTTAAAAAAGTGATATGGAATGTCTCTAATCCTCCTTCACATGTGTAGCATGTAAAGATGATATAAAAATGAACGAAATGAATAAAATAAATACTGGGTAAAAACTTGTAAATGGTAAAACGAGTAACACCTTTTAGAGTACTTCACTCGGGTAAATGACTCAAGTGAATGGGTCGACTGACTCGATAGCCAAGTAACTCGAGGGACGAGTAATTGAGTTAGCCGAGTGAATCAGAGGGAAGTAGTTCGACTAGTGGATTCATGTGCCCGAAAAGTCAAATAGTCTGAAAATTACGACCAACTCAATAGAAGTGATAGGAAAACGAATTACTAAAGAACCAAGGGCTTGGTGCTATGAGCATCTCGAACAGGGTGGGTCGAGTAACTTGAACTAAGAGTAATTCGACTCTAAGCTACTCAAATAAACTGTATCTATCTTAATGAATAAACACACTTATATTATGTTGCAGTCAAAATAATCAAGCCAAAAAAGTGGTGGCTTACTCGAGCCACAAAAACCCGAGCCACTGATGTCGCTGCCTAGTACAGCCATTCACTGTGTTCAGTCATGCAACATTCCATCACCCAAACTATGAAGTGTGGGTCTGACTACAAACAAAGACATTTCACAACAGAGACTGTGAAGCATAGCACAGACTATGACAGTAACTCTGACACTTGACTGCACTTCCATGGCACAGACCATGAAGACAACGCAGGCTGTATAACTCTGACTACCTAATTACAATAACATAGCACAGACTATATAGCTCAGCATAGACTGAATAGCCAAACATATATGGCACAGACTATATGATTACAGATTCCTCTAAAACATATGATTTGATGGTTAAAAAAAGAGATTTGTCGAGCTACGAGACCTACCCACTCGATTCACTCGACCCGAGTTGGTCGGGTACTTGACCCGAGTGGGTCGGGTACCTTCGTGACACTCGTCGGCCGACCTAGTTGAGTTATAATAGAACACTACTTGGTTGATTATTGGATAGAATTTTTTGATTCCCCGATATCGCCTCTCATGATCCAATTCGATCTCTTGAAAGAGTTCTATCCGAACTCCAACATAACTTCTCTGAGTGCTATAAATAGGGGGATAGTCATGCTTTCGGATCAATCATATTTTGATAGTTGAATGCGTTTGTACTGCCGATATTCCAAACTCAGTTGGCCTTCTCATTCACCCAATCCTGTCTCTCTTCGTTTGTGTTTTTTCTCATCGCGTTTGCATATTTTACCACTCTATATTCGTTCTTTACTTGTTTAATCTAAAGGATTCTACATTCTTTGGCGATTCCACTAGGGGAGGTGAATTTGTGAACGGTCAGTACTCAGAGTGGACTACATACAGAACCAAGAGCAATCATGTCTCAGAAGGACATTCTCACAGTAATGAGCACAACAGAGCGGCCAAGGTGGAGTAGCAGGAACACAGTAATCATCGAGACGATCTATTCTTAGACGCGCTACAGAGCATCCAGGACGGCCAAACCAGTATTTTGAATGCGATCGCTAGGCTGACGAATTCTATCCTAGTCGTAGTAGCAAACGCCAACCGGGCAGACGGCCCAGTTGAGAAGTCACCAGTGAATGAACCCGCAGATCCACGAGTAACTTCGATGAGTCAACAACCACCAACAAAGAAAATCACGGTCCAAGCCCAAGTGACCCCAGTAACGATACAAGGATCGATCAACCCAATTCCTTTTATGCCAGGAACGCAGGCCCAGTTTGCCACGATCGTAGATGTCCAAGCAATGTTTCAACATGAAAGTTTTTGGGATTTCTAGTTCATCGGCACGGGATAGAAGTGAGAAAATAAAGTCCATAGTAGAGATGCCTCCCCTGTGGTCCCAGAAGTCACTAAAAGGCTTCCTTGGAAATATCTCCTATCTACAGCGTTTTATCCCTGCGTTGGCAGAAATAACCTTCCCCTTCGCAAAGCTGCTCAAAGGGAACATGAAATTTGAATGGACAACAGAACACCAGCGGGCCTTCGACAGAATCAAGGAAGCCCTAACGTCGCCGTAAACCATGATTGTGCCACAGCCCGGTAAGCCACTTATTCTGTATCTAACATCCACTGCAAGGTCCATTGCGTCTCTATTAGTGCAGGAAGTCGTAGGGGTCGAGCGACCAGTATACTACATCAGAAGGAAGATTATGGGGCCAGAAGTGAGATACACCCCGTTCGAAAGACACTGCCTAGCGTTGGAATTCACAGTGCAAAAGCTAAGGCACTATTTCCTAGCTCATCGGATCGAGGTGGTTACCCAGTGCGGCCCAATCAGATTCCTTCTTAGCAAACCAGCGCTAACTGGACAAACGGCCAGGTGAATGGTGGGCCCTACAATTTGAGGGAGCCGCGACAGGGGACAGGAGGTTCAGGTGCAGTGGTGACTCATCAGGAGTATACAGGAGAGTCGAGTTAGCTTACAAGTTACAGTTTAATTGTTTGAACAACGAGGCCAAGTATGAGGCACATATCATCGAACTATTGGCTGCAGAACGAATGGGAGTCAGGCGACTAAAAATCTTGAGAGACTCAAGCCTGGTAGTAAAACAATCAACAAGAGAGTTCGGATTGAAGGAGGCTGCCTTAGCAACATGTAGGACAATGGTGCAGAAGCAGCTCGAGAAGTTTGAAGAGGTAAAGATTGATCACGTACCTAGGCTACCCTAGGGGCAAAGCTACCACTGTCAGACGACGCGACGATTATTACAGTGAGAAGAAAACACAAGCTGGCCTGATTCATTCTAATCCAAGGAGAAGTTTACCACCAAACAGCAGGAGGGCTATCGTCCCGGTGCATGGACAAAGAAGAAGCTAGACTCAGGCTATACCAGATACATGAACAAACCTGCAGGAAAGCCGACATAAGTCTGTACCGGAGGATCCAATGGCAAGGCTACTATTGGCCAGAAATGACGAGAGATGCAGCTCGATTACAGGGCGAATGTGTGCATTACCAAGCTATAACTCTCGGAGAAGAATGCTCGCTTAACGAAATAGCAGCTGACTTGAGAATTACATACTTGGAGTATCTACAAACGAGAGTACTATCATTGGATCTATTGACAGCAGCTCGGGTCAAGGAGCAATCAATGAAATTCTTCATCGAGCAGGGCCAACTATTTCGAAAAGGTGTAGAAGGGGACCCATTACGATGCGTGTCATACAAGAAAATAGATGAGTTGCTGGAAGCTGCCCGCCAAGAAAAGCACCAGGGGGAGCACGATTATACCAGCAACTATTGCATCTAGGGTATTACTGGTCCACTATGGAGGAAGACACGAAGAGATATGTTAAAAAGTGTCAGGCTTATCAGAAACATGGAGATGTAATACACACCCTGGCAGTAGACCTGCACAGCTTAATGACTCCATGGCCCTTTCACATATGGGCAATGGATCTTATTGGCCCACTACACCCGTAGGTAAAGGGGCATAAGAGGATCCTTGCAGTTACAGAAGTATTTACCAAATGGGTCGAAGCCATACCAATGAAAAAAGTCGTAGCAGATGTAGTGGTGAATTTTATCAGGGAAAATATCGTATGCAAATTTGGAATCCCCAAAGTCATACTAACGGATAACGGCACACCTTTTGTCAACAAACAAGTTCAAGGGCTACTCGATTCCTATCAGATCAAGCATTACAAGTACTCACCATACTACCCATTGGGGAATGGGCAGGCTGAAGCAACGAACAAGATTCTGATCAAAGTTTTGAGCAGAATGATGGAGGAAAAAGAAAAGGCTTGGCCAGATCATCTGCCAATAGCACTATGGGCTTACCGCACTGCACGAAGACCCTCTACGTCAGCATCATCCTATTCGCTGGTCTACGGGTCCGAGCAGTGCTACAAGTCGAGCTGGCAGTAAGTACCCTCGGCCAGGATGGCTTTAGACGTGGGGTGGAACCCACACCATCGAATGGTTGACTTGGAATTAATCGAGGAAAGAAGAAGGCGAGCGATAGACTAGAGAAGACCCAGCAGACGAGGGCAAAGGCCTACAATAAAAAAGTACAGAGAAAAGAATTTAGAAGTGAGGACTTGGTATGGAAGCTAGCGGACCCGATCATGAGAGGATCATCAGTGCCAAAAAAATAAAATATAGCCTCATGATCAACAAAATGCTATAACAAATTCTTCATTAAATTATCCCCTATGTCTATATCCAACGAAAAATGAGACTCGTGCTGGATCACCTCCGCAGTATCTGCCTTCAGCTTCTCTAGCAAATGGGTGTGCTTGGCCCTGGCCTCATTCAATAAGGCTTCTAGGCCTGAAATGCGCTGGGCTAACAGGGATAGAGAATGCTCATCCTCGCTCACACGAGCAAGTGACCCCTTATGTAACAGCAGAGCACGAGCAGCGTCCAATCTCGAGCACAACCAGGCAAGATCCAACTTTACTTCCTCTAAGTCGTCGACCCATGCCAAAGTGGTATCCAGTGTGGCTAGGTCTAACTCATGAATGGCAAAGTCCGACTGCTATCAAGTTAGAGAACTCAGGGCATGAAGAGTGAGACCAGGCAATACAGGGCCATGGAGACGAAAATTAGAAAATGTTCCTAGATGATGAGCATGAATGGCCTCTAACGTTACGGTGTCCGAGCAGCTGACCGTTCGTCCTAGAAATTCAGTGGTAGACCCTTCAGGTATTTCTAGCCTAGCGAACGGCTCCGGCGAAGAAAGATGGATAGCTTTTACACGAATGGTTGACTTGCGCAAACCAATAAAGGTGTCACCATCCCCTTCCCCTTTGAAGATGGCCTGTTCTGCGCCAGTTCGGCCCTTCCCCTCGACTTTAGCATGTAACTCCCAATTTTCAGACAACTGAAAATTCATAAGAGATTCTAAACGGCATGGGGGAGACATCTCAGCAGCATGTTTAACCTCCTCTTTGGAACCAAGAGAAGGGGCAATGTTTGCAACAGCCTCATCTATGGAGGTGTCGAAGCTAGATTCAGGTAGAGAAGGGGGCTCTCGAACAAAGGATACAGGGCGTGGAGAAGCCTGTTTAGAGGGGGCAGAAGAAAACTCGGTCTCAGCCACAGGTACCTGCAAAATCGATGTGCGCCCACGGTGCTCACGTAGTAATGTGCCCAAGGGAACGTTGTCATCATCCTCACTCGCCTCTGTATCTACCTGAAGAGGCATTCTGAAAGTAGCGGAGGCACTGGGCACAGCTGAAGAACGCAATCCCTAAAAAAAGAGAGAGAGAGAGGAATATAATTGACCAATAGAAGCCAATATAATAAATAAAGGGGAAGTATAGTAGACTTACTTGACGAAGTCGCTTCAGAGGAAGAGGGTTGTCTTCAGCAGATGGCACTGGTCTATCACTAGGGTCTCCCTGCTCTGTTTGAGCCGGGGCATGCTGGGTGGCCTACACCATGGAGCGAGTAACTCACCCCTCGACAGCCTGAAGTGGAGCAGCAATGATAACATCCGGAGCTGTATTAGTTCCTTGACGAACAGAAGCAACAGCAAAACAGGTACGAGTGCCTCGGTCACGTTTCCTGCTTGAAAGTCGACAGGCTGTATTGGACTTCAGAAGAGGATGGGACATGGCCACAATTGCGTCAGTAACGAAAAAACGAGAGGAGTCCAAGTTTTGCCGCCAGTAATGAGAACGGTTCGGCTTGCACTGGTCTATACGTTCTTTATAGAGGAGTTCGATTACTGGGAGGCAAAAAGGGGTGACTAAGTTGCAGAGCATGAAAGGCTCAAAACTCTCTGCAAATGAACATAATTGAAAAAGGTGAATTGGGGCCCCTTGATCGAAGCCGAACTGACGAAGTACACAATCGGGGCGATAGGAGGAAACCCCCATACCCTCTTTTGTGATGTAGGGGAGCGAGTTAGGAAGAAGTATACATAAAATGCAAAGGTGAGCGTTCTCCAGAGAAGATGCTGTCTCTAGGTGAAGATGTTAAGCAGAGTCAAAATACCAAGAAGGAAAGACCACCCCAGTGGGGGCCGATGTATATTGCCGGAATGAAAAATCACTAACCTTGTTGAAAAAGGTAAAGATGTCTTTGGCAGTGCTCTGACTGCTCCACTTAAGTATCAAAGGATAGTGGCTTACAATCTCCTTCATAACATTATGACCGTCAACGTCTACTTTTGGATCCTCCTCATCCGAGTAAAGAGGAGGGGACGGGGGGCAAAGCCAAGGAATCGTTCATATAGAACTGCTTGAAGAAATGTGGAGGCAACGAAAGAAACTATATTATAACGGCCTACGGAGCGCTCCATCTCAATCTTCAAGAGGTCCAACAGTCGGTAAAGAATGCCCAAGAAGATAGGGCCTAAAGGAATATGCGCTCCGCGAGCCATTTGAACGGTCAAAAGGAAGACCAGAGGGGAAACGCTGTCAGGCGGGCTGCATGGAATTATCAAAGTAGACAAGAACATAGATATGAAAGCTGCCAAGTAAAGGTCTGTCTCATGACCCTCACCAGGAAATTCTACTCTATCGCCATCATGGTTAGTGCCCTTCGATTGTATTTCCTTGAAAAAATATTGAATCCACAAGGCATAAGTGGACTTTGTAGACGAGCGACGATTCTTGAGAGGAGCACTAGAATCATCAAAATGGCTTCCATAGCTCGCAGTACGAGTAAAACAGGTGCGTAATCTAGCTATAGCGTCATGATTAGCCGCTGTCAGCATTTCTGGGTTAAAAGAGGCTGACCCACGAATATCAAGATGGAGAAGAACAGAGACATCCTCGAGGGTTGGGGTCCACTCCCCCCAAGGCATGACGAAGGTGTGCGAGTCGACGCTCCAGTGGCAATTCAATGATTCCAAGCTTGAGATACTGCAACGCATATGGATTGTTTGAGAGAGCATGAGGGAAGGAAGGATGCCGACTTGATCTAGAGTGGCGCAGAGATCTGCTACGTGTATGACGTCTTCCACCCATTCGAGCCATCCAAGAAGGGGGCCCGCAGGGGTCCTGAACTAGAGAAAAGAATAAGGGTAGTCACCTCAGTCAATCTGAAAGCGAGGAATAGAGAAGGGAGTGATCATTTCTGCCTCTTCAGGGACCCCCTCAGGATACAGGATCAATGGATGTGTGATTGCCACAGAATGGGGGACGAATGAGTCAATAGCCCTCCAGAACTTATCATTCTTACCACCAAAGAATAGAGCCATGCGCCATTGGGAGAGAAGAATGGCGGGTCAGGCTTCCAAGTGGGCCCCGCGGTCACCAATGTTGACAACAGACAAGCGAGGAGCACGCCAAGCCATTAACACAGACGATGGGGAGTCGAGGAGAAAGAGGGAAGAAAAGCCAATAATGCAAAAGTTGGGAACAAGTGGGGACCAATGAGGGTCCATGTACTATTTGAAGAAAATGAGGAAGGTGAAGAGTTAAAATGCATCAAGTGCACCGATCCGAGGAAGACGAGGGTCGACATAACAGTTGGCACTCACGTGCACGCGCGCAAGTTGACGCGTGCGTTGAATGCGCGAATGAAAGCCGAGTAACTTGCGCCCATGCAGGGGACAAAATATAGATGGTTAAACGAGAAATACCTTTTAGAGTACTTCACTCGAGTAAGTGACTTGAGCGAATGGGTCGACTAACTCGATAGCCAAGTAACTCGAGGGGCGAGTAACTGAGTTAGCCGAGTGAATCAGATGGGAGTAGTTCGATTAGTGGATTCATGTGCCCCAAGAGTCTGATAACTTGAAATTTGCGAATAACTCAATAGAAGTGAAAGGAAAACGAATTACTAAAGAACCAAGGGCTTAGTGCTCTGAGCATCTCGAACAGGGTGGGCCGAATAACTTGGACAAAGAGTTATTCGACTCTAAGACTCTCAATTAAGCTGTATCTATATTAATGAATATAGACACTTATATTATGTCGCAGTCAAAATAATCAAGCCAAAAAAGTGGTGACTTACTCGAGCCACAAAGACCCAAGCCACTGATGTCGCTGCCTAGTATAGTCATTCACTGTGTTCAGCCGTGCAACATTCCATCACCCAAACTATGAAGTGTGGCTCCGACTACAAACAAAGACATTCCACAGCAGAGACTGTGAAACATAGCACAGACTATGACAGTAACTCTAACTACTTGACTGCACTTCCATGGCACAGACCATGAAGACACCACATGCTGTGTAGCTCTGACTATCTAATTACAATAACATAGCATAGACTATGTGACTCAACACAGACTGAATAGCCAAACATATATAGCACAGACTATATGATTATAGATTCCTCTAAGACATGTGGTTTGGTGGCTAAGGAAATGAATTTATCGAGCTATGAGACCTACCCACTCGAGTCACTTGAGTGACCCCGAGTCACTCAACCCGAGTTGGTCGAGTACTTAACACGAGTGGGTCGGGTACTCTCGTGACACTTGTCGGCCGACTTAGTTGAGTTGGAATAGAGAACTACTTGGTTGATTATTGGATAGAATCTCTTGATTTCCCGATATCACCTCTTATGATCCGATTCGATCTATTGGAAAAGTCTTATCTGAACTCCAACATAGCTCCTCTGAATGCTATAAATAGGGGGGATAGTAATGCTTTCAAATCAATCAGATTTTGATAGCTGAATACGTTCGTACTGGCGATATTCCAAACTCAGCTAGCCTTCTCATTCACCCAACCCCAACTCTCTCCACTCTGTGTTTTTTCTCATCGCGTTTGCTTATTTCATCTCTCCACATTCGTTCTTTATTTGTTTGATCTAAAGGACCCTACAAAACTTAATTCGTAAAATCACCTCACACAACTTTGATACTAATCATATTATGCTGGAATTTATAACCATCTAATCCAAAACCTATTACTATTTGGTAGAAAGACATCTAGAACATATAAATAAAGTTAGGTGACTTAGAAAAGTAGCGTGGGGACAAGTCTTTATAACGTAAAATTATAAGTTGAAAAAAACAATAATGGAGATTTGCTTGATATTGAATCGATTCTTCAATTTATCAAATCAAGTCGTATCGAATCGTATAATACGTATCGTGAATCGTACTATTATTGTTTTTGCCGATTTACCTTATTGATATGAATCAATTGCTAGATTTATTGAACCGAATAATAAGATACGTATTGTGAATCGTACAATACGTATTGTGAATCGTACGATTCTGATAACAGAGCTCCCAAATGAAAAAATGAGTTTAATTCTTATCAAGAATAAAATATGATAGTAAGTGCTTGTAGATTTCCCAATTAAAAAAAAAATAAATAAACTTGCGAAGCATCTTATGTTAATCAGCCTTGCAAATTCAATGAGAAAAGAGAATGAAATAGCAATCAAAACCCACAACTAAATCTAAGTGTGCAAGGTTATTTGCATTTAATTCATCTAATTTAATTGTGACATGTATAAATTACAAAATTCATTTCATTTAAGCTCTGTTTGTTTCAACGTAAAATATTTTTAAGTAAAATATTTTACCTATTTTTTGGTGTTTGGTTAATAAAATATAAGTAAAATATTTTACTTAAGTAAAATATTTTACATCATAAGCCAAAATTATTTTCCTTTTAATAAATTCATAAGTCATTTTGAGAATCCATCTCCTAACCTCTTCCAACACATCTTCCCTCTCCTGTTTTATTCTCTGGTTTTCCTAGGAATGGAAGAGCTGAGTAACAAAAAGCAAGTTCGAGATGAATCGAACGAGTCGGAGTTGGATTCACCCGAGGTGAAGAGACTAAGAGACGATCTCCTCGCTAACCTCGACAACTCAAATCTCGACACCACCAGTCCCGATCTGGATTCGTTCATGAAGAGCATCGAGGAAGAGATCTCCGCTTCGCCGCATCCGGTGGCGGTCCTCGACCTGACGTCAGAATCTGGCAAGTCTCAGACGGAGTTAGGTTTTCTTCTCGAAGTGTCCGACGACGAGCTCGGTATCCATAATGAACTGTTGGTGCAATAGTCGCTGCGTATACGAAAAATATTACAGCAGCGAGCACCGCCAAAAAAGTCATCGCCATTGTTTTTCTCAATTTGGAGCTCAAACTAGACGAGTTTGAGTGGTCGTATACTGTTTTGATTCTTTTGGGAAGGGAAAGGAAAAAATTGAAGAAAAGAAAAAAATTGAACTGAACAATAGAAAAAATAATTTTTAAAAATATTTTTTACATGTCAACCAAACACTAGAAAATAAAAATAAAAATAAAAAAGATAAATTTTGTAAAAAAAATTACATCAAAAATATTTTACATCAAAAAATATTTTACTTTAAAACAAACATAGCCTTAATTCAATTCCATTCCTTGGTACGTTGTTTTTTAATCTTCTAACTTAATGTACAAATTAAGTTGGGAACATGGACGTACATAGAAAATAAATAAATAAATGGTCGGAGCACCGAAACCACACATTTTTATGAAATTTATGAAGGGCATAAACTCCACTTAAATGTGAGGCTATAATGGTTTTAGAACCATTGGTGGCATAATTCCAAAAGAGAAACCAATAGCGAGAATTGACAATGGAATTTTTATTTTTCTTAAGTCCCATTTAGTAAAGTTTTTCCCATTTTTTGTTTACAATTGGAAAAAAACCATATTTTGGCACATATATATTCCAGAAATGGCAATCGAAAATTGTGGCTAAAAATAGTAATCTCCATAAATGGTAATAAAAAATTGTGGCTAAAAATAGTAGTCTAAAGTGCTGATCGAAACTTGTAGCTAAAAATAATTGCCGATGCTAATAGCAAAAAGACGTGGTAAAAAATAATGATCAAAGGTGTTGATCGAATCTGATGACTGAAAGTGATAATAACCAAAAGTGGTAAAAAACTATTTTTATAAAACAAACAAAAACACTTCTTTTTCATAAGAATGTAGTAAATTTCAAAAATCATTTATATTTCAGCAATGTTATGAACCCAAAAATAAAACCTACAAAATTACCCAAAAAATGATTTAGATTGTTAAAATTCACTTAAAATATGTTCAATATCCTATTAAACATTAAATATGAATCTTAACTATCCAAATCACTTTATAGATAATTTTTTAAATTTTATTTCTAAATTCATAACATTGTTGTTTATATTTTTTTTTAAAAATAATTATCAAATATGTTCTGTTTACAATTTACAAAGATTTCAAAAACAAAAACAGAAAACAACCAATGTTATCAAATGTGGCCTTAATATTCCATATTCATCATATATTTTATTTGAATGGAGAATTCAAAAATATAAATTCTAACAAGCAACTAAAATTAAAGTTGACATGTTAAGTTTTAAGGAAGATCCATAATTTAATGAAAGTAAGAAATAAAATAAAAAAATCCTCTGCCGTTGCTATTAACTTAAACCCCATCTTTATTTTTAAAGCTCAACTTGAAAGTGACTTTACTTGTCACTGATTCTAGCTAACCAAAATCTCGATCAAATAAAATGAGATTTTTATGATGAATATGGAATGCTAAGAAAAAAACAAAATGAAAATTTTTTAAATTTGGAAGATTCAGTGAGTTTTTTTGTTAAAATTTCGATCATTAAAATCCAATTCTGCCAATAATCTTCTCTTTCGTTTACTACATTTCCAAGAAAATTGAACTACTCCACATGAAAATATTATACATAAACTAAAAATCTTACTTCACTCTTTAATGAAATCAGAGAGATTTTAGCAACTGAGAAATGAGAACCTTTTTGGGAAAAACTTCATCTCAGGTTTCAAAACCAAGAGAAATTTGTTTGGGAAATGTGGAGATAAGATAAGAACTTCAATATTGAGCACCAGATGTTTGCGAGAATGCCACTGTTGGTTTGAGCTGCTCTGAAAAGACAAGTAAATCGGTTTTGAGAGAGACGCGGTTGGCAAATTGGGGTGTTCGTCCCGCATTTAGCTATAAGGTTCTTCAAGTGGATAAAGATCAAAACCTCATAATTGATAAAATTTATAACGACAAGGATACTACTATACTAGTTCATCGGCAGAAGATCCTTCGGGAACCCTCTTTGGGTGTAACTATACGATCGCCAATTGCTGAAGAATCACAAAAGGGACCCACTAAGGTGAGGTACCCTCTAGAACGGAGGAATCATAGCTTAACGCTAACTCCGCCGACATCATAGGAGGAAGTGCGGGATTAAAAGGCATAATTTACGTGCCCTCCGGAGGCTAACAACATTGACCTCATGACCCTCGAACAACTTAAAACTAAGCTCCTGACCACCAGCTCACCTAGGGTGGTCAAGGTTCACCGATGTTACATATTGTTACGATCCTATCTCAGATCAGTTAAATAAAAGACTCTTCATGGGTATATAAGCTAGTGGGCACCATCCCCTTGTAAGCCAATTTTCTGGGGTGAATTCTACTCAGGAGTTTATAATATTTGGTTTCAGAACAACTACCATACCAAGTATGGGATGGAACGTAACCTACTCGAGTATGGAATCGAATAAATTGTTGCTCTATGGTCGGAATCACGAAAGGGCGACCTATATGTTGGATCAAGACATTTTTAGTTGTCGAATACTGATGGAATCCTATAAAGAATGAAGAGGGGCCAAGGATTTTCTTCTCAATAGTGCTTCTTGAGGCTCCAGGAAAATAGCTACCATTGGGTAAGTGACGATAGAGTGAGCCGTCAGACGTCGGTTGCAGAGCATGATAGTATGTCACAATCTGGCCCCACATCGGTTAAATAAGGGGTTTTCCATGCGTATATAAACTATCAAGCGCTCTCCTCTTATAAACCGATTTTTAGGGGTGAGTTCTACCCAAAAGTTTGTAACACATACAATACTACCCTAATAATGTATCTTACACAAGAAGCCAACAAACTCATTCTGGTTCTTATTCATTTTGACGTCGATTGTCCTATATCTATTCTTTCTTCATAACCCTATTATTATTCAAGCAAAATCACAGGTGACTAGCAATACAAAATCCAAAATCATGCGACAACCAAGGCTCCAAAAAGGTCATTAATGCAAATACCGCATGCAAAAGCCCATCAAAGTTAGATGTAAATTCATGCATGTGATTTTTGTTATATTATTGTATGCACCTCCATGGCTTTTCCAAGTTTTCACATACAAGTAATATGTTCTTTTTTCATGTATC
>JAOTRH010099015.1:0-16045 GCA_034768845.1 Heliamphora exappendiculata
TATATACTTTTGATCAAGACTTGTTTGGTAAAATACCTTTTTATAAGTTCATTTTAAGTTTACTTATTGACTTAAAATATAATAAGTCATTTTAATACTATGACAATAAATTTATAAACTACCTTTTTAAATGTTGTCTTGGCCGGTAAGCATTGGTTAATAATGCCAAAAAATTATAATTTTATTAGACTTTTTTGCACCAAAAAAGACAGTGAAAATATAAATTCATATTGTAAAAATATTAACAAATTATTTAGCTATTAATAATTAAGAGAGAGAGAGAGAGAGAGAGAGAGAGAGGGGTTTATTCACCAGTGGGTTCAGGTGAAAGGAAGCTTCTGTTGCTTTTAATATTCTAAAAATAATAATTTGTCGGTTTGTTAAAATCCGAAATACGGCTGTATGTAGTAAAATTTAGTAACAGAATGAATAATCAAATTATAGCATCTAAAAACTATAATTAATTTTGAAAAAAACAATACAGAATAAATACATAAAATAATCTGCAATATTTATTTAGAAACAGATTCGAAATAGAGCAATAAAATAAATCTGTGTTTGGAAACATCATCAACTTAAAAACCATAACACAAATTTAATTTTCAAAACGGAAAATAAACACTATTTTTAGTAAAAGTTTTTATCAACAAAGCAAAAAATAAGGGTAGAAAGTAAAAGCAAAACACTGTTTTAATTAAGAAAATGAAAACAGTACCGAAATAGTAAAAAAACAAAACAGAACCGAAAAATGTAAGCTTACATAACACTTGAAGAACAAAACTTTAGTGTTGAGTCTAGTGTTGTACAATGTCTCTTTAAGACAGATTACGTCATTGCCTCGGTACTTGCGATGTAGTGGACGTCGACCTCCAGGATAAAACAATCCCTGTGTGCAAAAGAAGCACGATAATTTGCACACCAACGAACACTACTATGCTTGAACTTTTTTAGGAACTCAGAATGAAATGAGATAGAAATGCAGCAGAGTTTAAGTATAGAAGAAGAGTGAGGATGGAGGATGAGATGAGTAAACCAGATCAACAGCAGCTTTTAAATAGGTGTTGCTGATGACGGTTCGATTTAAACCGAACCGACACGACACCAGTTCGGCCTACCACCAACAGGCGCATACCGATTCGGCTTGGCTCCAACAGGCGTGAACCATAATTGACCCAATGGTCCCGAACTCTCCAATGGTTTGGTAATAACAGTAACAGAAAAAATTTAAAATTTAAATAAATTAAATTTTAAATTCAAAATTTTAATTAAATAAAATTTCTACAAAAAAAATAAGGATTAATACGAACTCACAACCCAAACCCGAGCCTGGCGGCGCGCACGTGTGAGATTTGGGTTAAACCCACCATTGGGTAGGTCTTCCCCTGTTCACAAAACTGAGTACCCCCAAGGGGCACACCCCTTAGGCTCAACTTGGTTTTATATAAGCCACTTACTCATTTCTCTTTCAACTAATGTGGAATAGAACTTATTTACTACATTTTTGCCAACTTCAATGACTTACTTTTGGAGTCAATTTTTCATTTACTCATTAATAGTTTTGAATACTACAAAATCTATGATAATTCTACACATGAAAATAAATAAATTAAAACTTAAAATTATCAAAAAGACATTAATACAATACAAAGATAATTAACATCAAAGTTATCTAAAAATCATGTTCTAATTTTCCAAAGCCCATTTTTTTCCAACAGCTTCTAAGGTCTTCTTCATTAGTTGTGAATCGTAAAAAAAATGTTTGAGGTGAAGCATTCGAGCTACCCATTTGAGAAACATCAAGTAAAAGTGTATGCATGTGTTTAGGTCTTTTTTGTTTTCTTTTAATCTCGGTTCTTTGCTTGTTTGAGGTAAACAATTTGAAGTACACGCGAGTTTTTGTTTAATCTCCACCTTGGTAATCATAGATCAAGTCTTCTTTGTTCCTTTTCAATCTCTGGTTTTCATGGTTTTGTTTTAATCGCATATTGGTCATCCTAGATCAGGTCTTCTTTGGTCCATTTCAATCTTTGGTTTTCTTTGTTTTGCTTTAATCTCATATTGGTCATCGTAGACAGGTCTTCTTTGTTCTTTTTCAATCCCTGGTTTTCTTTGTTTTGTTTTAACCTCAACTTGATCATCGCAGATCAAGTCTTCTTTGTTCTTTTTCAATATCTGGTTTTCTTTGTTTTGTTTTAATCTCATCTTGGTCATTATAGATCAGGTCTTCTTTGATCGTCATCAATTGGACCTCTTTTCGATGTATCTGATCCATCTCTCTATTTTTCTTTTAGTCTTCATTTTCGTAGTTTTAAATCAGCTAATTGTTCATTTTCATTTACATTGCAGGTGTAAAATGGCCGTAGAGAAGCTTCATCACTTAATTTAGTCACTATTTGGGAAAAATCTCAACTATAATGAATGTTGATCCTGATAGATATTCGCATCTTGATATGCTCAGTGATGTGTGTGAGTCTGTACTTAGCAATGTGCCAACAAACATGGGTATTGCAGTTAACATGTATTATTCTAGAAGAAATGATAGGTTCTCCATTCTCACGGATAGGGATGTATTGTCAATGTTTGAGCTCCGTAGAAATTGTGCAAAGACACATGTTTGCATTGTAACTGATAAAGTTGATGGCCCTAGTAATGCAGGGGTTAGGCCTTGGACACCTAGGGCTGGTACTGAACCATCACTTAGAGCTGGTTCTGACCCATCGCCTAGGCCTACTACTGACCCATCACCCGGGCCTACTACGGAATCATCATTTGCAAGTAAAAATACTCTAGTTCATTCTCCACATAAGCATGCATCTGGCAATGCTTTCACTTCAGAATATAATGCTGGTGAACCTTCGTTTGGCTACCTAGTTTTAAGTCGATTTATTCGCTTTAAGTCACTTTAAGTTAATAAGTCAAAAAATTCGTTTGGTTGAAAAATAATAATTTTTAAGTTACTAAAAATGTCAAATAAGTTCAATGTGAAATTTTATGGTTGTACTTCAGCCTAAATGAATTAGGATATGATTGTTTGGTTGAAATTTGTATAATTTTATATTTAGAAGGATAAAATTAAAATTGTTATGAGAAAAGTTAAAAAATTTAAAAGCAAATATACTAAAAATTGGGCGTTAAAAAATAAGACTTCTTAACTTTTTAGCTTTTTGGGTTTTAAGCCAAAAATCAAAAACTGGCTTTAAGCCGGCCTAAAGCTGATAGCCAAACGAAGGCTAATTGGAGTGATATAGATCTAGATGAAACATAGGAGGAAGATGATGATGAAGAATTAGGTAGTGATGGTGAATCAGATTCTGAAGACCAAGATTGGAAGTCTGGTAGTGATGTTGAAGATGATAATGTTTCTAATGTAAGCATGGTGTAGAATATGATGAGGGTCCACTCTAGTAGTGATGAAGATGTAGAAGCAATTAAGTTGTATGGAATTCTTAGAGGAGAATTATTTGAGGTAAGGGAAGGAGATCCTATTAAACTTGAAGTGGGTTAACTGTTTGAGAATGTTTATCATTTCAGGGCTGTGTTGTGAGATTATGCAATTCAAGAGGGTTTTAAATTAGTTAGAGATAAAAATGAGAAAACTAGAGTGACAGCTCACTGTTGGACTAAAGGATGCTATTGGAGGATACATGCAACTCCTATTGTAGATGGAGTTACATATCAAATAAAAACACTAAGACCTGACCATCTTTATCTTTGGGGTCCAACAAATATGGACGTAAAACTCTACATGGATTGCCAAGAAGTTGGAAAACAAACTTAGAGAGAATCTTAATATAAGTTTGACTGGGATGTATACTGAATTAGTAGAAAAATATGGGGTGGAAGTTCCTAGAATAAGACTGTACAGGCTAAGAGAAAGGCTTTGGAAAGGATTGAGGGTAGTCATGTTAGGGCTTACAGGACCCGTCGACTTTCTCCCTCATTGGTTCAGGACACTCATAAGGTACGATAAGAAGTTCAGGATGATGTGATCAAAGTAAACCTAGAGGCAGAAACAGAACCTCGGCCCACATATGTACGCTGTCAGTGTATGCTGGTGAAAATTAAGGAGAACAAATCCTAAGAGTTTGCTTAATTAAAATCCAACTTCAGAGGATTCCTCCTAATGTAAACCTGCTTACATTCCAAATAGTTTTTATGTCATTAATGGTTGTACAAACTGGGTTTCTTCAGGGTTGCATACTCTTCATTAGGATAGATGGATGCCATCTTAAGCGTCCATTCAAGGGTGCTCTACTAGCTGCAGTTGGGATAGATAGGAATAATGGTTTTGTACCACGTAGCATATGGTGTTGTTGAGAGTGAGACCAAGGAGTCTTTTTTCCTCTAGCACTTCAATGATGTCTTAGGAAGGTGCAGACAGAACAAGCCTTGGACTATCATTTCTGATGGCCAAATGGGTATTGAGCCTGCTTTGGCTCAAGTTATGCCACATGCCATACAAAGAAGGTGTTGTAGTCACCTATTTAACAACTTCAAGATGCTTTTTTTGGTATTAAGTTGAAAAAATATTTCTAGGCTGCAGTTAGGGCATACAATAAAGCTTTATTCAATGAAACTATGGCAATCATTCAAGAGTACAATTCAGAATCGTCTAAATAGCTATTGAATCACCCATGGCAGCAATGGGCCAGGCATAGCATTGACCCATCACCAGCAACATAGTTAAATCTTTCAACAATTGGATTGGAAGAATTAGAGGAAAGCCCATTTTTACTTGGTTGATTTTATTAGAATGAAGTTGATGGATAAGCTGCATAAAAGATTTGAAGATGCATTAACATGGAAGAATTTGGTGACTCTACAAGTTTGAACCAGATTAGATGAGGTCAATTAGCAGTCAAGACAGTGTACTATGGTATTTGGTGGTGTAGAGGAGTATGAGGTAATTGAAATGGGCAAGAGGTTTGCGGTTAAGCTGTTGAATAAAAGTTGTTGTGGAGTATGGAACATTACTGATATCTCCTATAAATATGCAGCTACATGTATATTGAGTAGGAGGCAGAGCATTGATGAGTTTTGTGATCCCTACTGTTCTAGAGATGCATATTTGAAAGCACATGGTGAAATAATACACCTTATTCATGATGAAAGCATGTGGAAGACTTCGGAGGCTTCTAGGTAGGCCAAGAAAAAGCAAGAAGAGGGACATATATGACGGACTAGCTAGTCCAAGTAGTAGCAAAAAAGGGAACACAGTTAGATGTAGAAATTGCCTAAGAATTGGTCACAGCAAGTGGTCCTATCAAAAAGGACCTGTGCATGCTAATGGAAGAAATGCCAAGGCCACTGGAGAATCTTCACAAGCTACAATTGGTTGATCTCTATTTTGAAATGCAATGCAGGATGTATCATTACACAGTAGTTAAAGCATTGGCAATTCCCAAGCCTCGTCTAAAGGGAGCATGTGGTGAACCCTAGATGGTTTGTTTTTGTTTTCGGCTTTGATTTTTGTAAAGGCCACTATGCTTAGGAACCTATATTTATAGGGATGTTTTGTAAAGGACCTTTTGTGTTTTTAGGTCTTGTTATTATTGTTTGAAAATGACATTAACTTGTAAAGGGGTTGGGGATGGGGACAATTGTAAAGAGCAATATGCTGGATTTTTATGTTTAGTTTTGTAAAGGCTAGTACGCCCAACAAACTAAAAATGCTGGGTTCTGTGAAGTAATCAATGATACAAGGATTTTACTTTTTGACATTGTGAACTTCTAACATAACATTCTATTTCATACTTGAGAAAGATACGTACTGCATTCTTGGTACTGAACAAACTGATGGTCCATTTCATACATAGGAAAGTACAAGGATTAGTTTGTCTACTCACTTCACAGCCAAAGTGGCTAAGAGTGTTACGAAACCCAATACAACTAGGATAATGTTCATAATAACCAACGCCTTCATCATAGTTAACCATGCCTTTATCTCTGCCTAAATTGCCTTCATAGAATTGTCTGGTGGTTTATTGTGGTGGACAGTAAGCAGCTAGTAGTCAGGTTGTTCCATCTTTAGCTCAGTTATTCTTTCATTATTGCTCTCACACCGCTCAAAGAACTTGTATGATTGAGTTTCACGTGAAATATAATTTTTTTAAATTTCTTGACGATTCTGAATTTTTTGTCGCCGCCCTATGTCCCCAGTTACATTTCTTATTCTGGAATAATAGCCCTCCTTGTAGATTTGTAATATCAGACCAGCTAACTATTTTGTTGGAAGACTTAAAATAATTGTAAATATAATTAATAAAAGTTAATAAGAAAACAAAAACCAAACATTAACACTATTTATCAATATAAATTGTTACCTCTTGCTATTCACCTTCCACGGCTCTAACAAAACACTTTTGGGTTGTCAACAAACATCTCCAACAACTCATATTGTGGAAAAGTAATGGTGGTTTCTACTGGTGATGGGCATAATTGTTCTTTTAATTTGTATTCAACTACCAATATCTTGACCACTTAGAAGTGAAATACTAGTAAATATGTTATTACGTGTCCCACTACCAAGGTCTGACGGAATTCTAACGGTATAGATAGAAATTGTCATGTGAATCCAAAGTACAAGAATTCTAACGGTATATGTAGAAATTGTCATGCGAATTCAAAGTACAGAAAACGGTGTAATATTTTCAAACTAATGGGACTAGATATTATATTTGCAAATGTTAGGAAAATTAGTGTAATTTATCCAATACAAAAGTAACATAAAATAACAAATTTTATTATCAAATTCTTTAAGCTGTTAATAAAAAGTAAAAAATATATTGATACTAGTGATGATAAATTAATAACAAAATTAAATCAAATTAAATTAAAATTTTATTTTAATTAATTGAGGTCGGATTTATAAATTTTTTTATATATAAAAATATCAAGTCTCACTTATAAAAATATATGATAGTAAAATTTTTTTTTATCTCTATTAAACTCGTAACTTTTATTAGGTAAGTTAACGTATAGTGCGTGCCCAACACTGCGGCACACCCATATTAACATTTTAGATAAATCATTTGAGTAGTATTTTGTATTGCTAAAATTAGTGCTTTATAAATTATAATTTATAGTAAAAATTGTGTGTATTTAATAAAAATTATAACTTATAACTAAGATAAAAAAAAATAATTATTATAATCTATAACAAAAATTATGAGTATTTAAAAAAATTATAATTTATAACTAAAATCAATAGTAAAAAATTAAAAAGTACTATAGATAACCTGGCTAAACACCCGAGGATAAACAAAAGTTAAGTTTTCTTTTTAAGTTAATTTTTAAATTAAAATTTAAAATTAAACATAAAAAGACATTAATTATATAATTATCGATGACATAAAATATTTTTTTTGTCATAATAAAAATAAAAAAACTACATAATTCTAACAGAAATACTACTTACACAAAATACCAACAATGGATCAAACAAACAATGAGCGAGACTTTTAGGGGCTCTTTTCAAATGTTAATTATAATTTATAATAAAAGTTACGAGTGCTTAGTAATAATTGTAATTTGTAACTGAAATAAAAAAAATTAAAAATTATAATAAAAATTATTAATATTTAAAAAAAATTATAATTTATAATTAAAATTAATAATAAAAAATTAAAAATTAATAACAAAAATTTAACTAAACAACCCCTAATATTTTTCAGAGTTTTACTTGTTGTCTCTATCTATAATTTAATCAGTAATTAATATTTCGTGTACGTAACAGCTGTAATTTTAATATTAAAAAAATAGAAGAATCACCCCAATTATTTGTTATAAGTTTGATTCGGATAAAAAAATTTAAAAGTACTATTAAATTGCAAAAATATTTGACGATCATTAAATTACAAAAGTTTTGCTGATGACTTAAAATAGATAAACAGACAATTTTTATTTATTTTATAAGTCAAATAAATTGAAAAAATAAAAATCCCGAAAAACGAAGCCTATCCCTGAAGATTCGAAAGAAACACTACCTTCTCTGCTGTCGTTTCGTCTCGTCTCGTCTCGTCTGGTTACAGCCATGGAAACACTGGCCTCCTCTGCAACTATCTTCTCTTCTTCTTCTTCGCCTTTGTCGGTTCCAATCTTCTCTCCGAAAACTAAAGACTCATCGAGAAGGTTTATTCGATTCCGCATCTCTTGCAAGAGTAAGATCTCCTCAACGCTCTCCTCTACCTATTCCTTGTTTTTTTTTTCTTTTTTCTTTCTTTAAAAAGTTATACTGCATCTTTGGTGATTCAGATAACAGTGAAGAATCCGATATCCGATCGGATTCTATGGAGATCGTCCCAATTCTCGGCAATCGCACTCTGTCTAAGGTAATTTGAGAATTTTCGGATTCTTCTGTTTGTTTGTAATTATTTGAGGGTTTTCTGTTGGGATGCTAAAATTGGAATTTTCAGGATGTTGCGATGGGATTGGTTCTCAGTGCGGCGTCCGTGAGAGGTTGGACGACCGATTCCGGCATGGAAGGCCCTCCAATCCCCGCCGGAGCCGAACACGACTCTGTCTCTACCTTCCCCTGGTCCCTCTTCACCAAATCGCCTCGTCGGAGGATGCTCGTTGCCTTCAGTTGCAATGTTTGTGGCCAGAGGACTACTCGAGCCATCAATCCCCATGCCTACACTGATGGAACCGTTTTTGTCCAGGTACTTACTCATTTTTCTCCTTTTCTACCTCTCTCTCTCTCTCAATCTCTAGGGTTTTATTTGGTATTTCAATACATGCTTATTGGTTGCTTGATGTTTTGCAGTGTTGCGGATGCAATGTTTTCCATAAGCTAGTGGATAATCTGAACCTCTTTCATGATATGAAATGCTATGTGAACCCGAGCTTCAACAAACCAGATCCGAACAGCGACGTTACCTTCAAGTATCTCGACATGGATGATGATGATGACAATGATATCTTTCCAATCTTATGACGTGAAATTACAAATGGTATAGCGTGTACATTCCAATTCTTGTTATAGGAAACTTTTTCCTTATTCTAATTGTAGATAGATCTGCAACTCTTGTCTTCATACTGTATGCTTAATTAGTCATTGTAATGTTGGAGTGTTTACTTTTTATTCACTTTGTATCAATCGGTGTGTATTTATACAAGGAAGCATGGGATATTTGGGAAGAATGCATGTTTAATAACTAGGATTTTGCATAATGTTGTTGGTGAATTACGGTCTGATGTGCTTCATATGGCCTTTCTTATGCGATAAACCGATTTCTAATGCTATTATTGCACGACGGAGGTGTTATTTTTGGCTGTTGTTCTTGATGTTGGCTTTGAAGGGTGGTAGGCGAATAAAATGAAAATAATGCAAAATGTATGGTGGATTATGTATAATCCCATGGATGGAGTACTTTGATACTGTTAGGGCCACATTAATTATTTGCATTATTGAATATTTGCAAATTTATGACTATTTTATGTTTGGAATTATGGCAGTTCTGTTGACTATAGAACATTTCTAATCGGAGCTTATGCTGTTTCTTCCTTTTTAAGCTTAGTCTGTGTGCTGTTTTAGTTCATATCTAGGTGCTAGCTGCTGTGAAGTGAACGTGGCAATCTAGAAGTAGGCTCTTTTGTCTTTTTCTTGAAAAAGATGTATATTGAGAAAGTATGCCAATGGGGAGGGGCATGGAATTGAACTGAATCTTTCCATTTTGCACAAATGTGTGTCATCATAATGCGGATGAAGTAGAAGTTTGAAAGTAGAAATAGAGATAAAACATATGGTCTAATAGATAATCTTTGTTGAACAGCTTGAAGAGGTTGGGTTGCATCGGTCAATGACTCCCTCACTTGTGATGAAAATCGTCATGACCTTTAATGGCAGGAGCTATTGGAGCTTTCTTTGTTATAAACAGATTTGAAAAGAACAATTTTTTGGCAAATCTTGGCCAAAATAAATATGGGACCCATACGTCATTTAAGACGGGTCCGGGTAAATACGTGTTCTTTTTCGCGAGAAGATGAACAACATATATTTATTTTCAAAAATTCGTTAAGAAGTGAATGATAAATTAATAATCAAAGTCACTACTTGAACATTAGTATAATGAATTAATGAAAGAAAGAAAATTCTATATCATATTGAAAATTCAAGAGGAACTAACCAAGTATGGGTTTAGGCTTGACCCAAAAACACACCTGCACCTGCCTGTCAGGCCGGGCAAGGCTTGGGCGTGGGTTAAAAATCCAAGGAGCTTATATTTTTTGGATAAAATTTATTTAATTTATTTATTTAAATAAAAGTTTTAAAATTTTAATTAAAAATTCAATTTTAATTCCTTTATTAACCCAATGGGTCTTGTTATTCGAACCAGTTTGAACCTGTTCATTTAAACTGAATAGGTGCTTCTTTCTGAACCGGTTTGAACCTGTTCGTTTGAATTGAACAGGTGCAGAGACTATTTCGAATAGTCACTTGCAAGGTTATTATACCATGTCTACTATAGTTTTAAAAATTGGTCGTTACTGTTACATAACGCCGTTACATATTGGTTTCGGTGCCTCCCGTTATTTGTTACAGCCGATTTAGTAGTGTGACGAAAAATCTAATGTACAAAAACTGTTATAGTACCTTTATAGCCATAAGCGACTATAGTGGCTCTTCAAACTGTGAATCAATTGAAATCATTTTTGGGCGCAATTTCTTTCACTTTTTTCGTCAAATGTTTTTTCATAGCAGTCGAAAATCTCGTACTTATCTGAGTGAAGCTTAATTTATGAAATTTACATCATTTCTAATATTTTTTGGTTTTGGAAAATGCAGAAAAGACTATTTTTTGGTGAATTTTTTCAAGATCTAAATAAAATAAGATTAGTAAATTCATATTTTTAATATTGTATTACTTTATAATTACATTTTAAATTTTAAAAAGAAAATACTTTTCAAATTACTTGTTCAAGACCTATGAAAAGTTGCAAACTAAGTATATAATATTTAGATTTTGGTAGTTATAAATTATATTCGTATATTTAATGTTTAATAACTTTTTAATTTTTAAAAAAAAATTAAAAACATTAATTTACAAAAATGTTAGTTTAATATTTACTCTGAGTAAGTTTAGAATATCTAAATCTTGGTTTTTTAGGTTAAATTTATATATTTAATATTTAATTAATTTTTATTATTATGATTTATAAATTCTATAAAATATATATATTTTAAAATAATGTTCAAAATTTATATAAATAAGCTTAGAATAATTAGTTCTTATTTGTTTGATGTTATATTTGTATATTTAATAATGTATTATTTTTTTAAAATATTTTAAACAACTATAGATATTAAGACATTAAATCATGTCTAAAAGTGAAAAAAATTCACCAAAACCATTTTAAACTCTAATAAATATAATTTTGAAATAAAAATACGTGGATCGAATAAATTTTAGTGAGTTGTGCGAAAAAGAAAAAAATTTATAACTCAAATTATTGCTACTGTTAAGCTACGACCGTTACGCCTCGAAACTGTGTCACCACTACCGTTACCGTTACGGCAATTGCTACTGTTATTTAAAACTATACTACCTGCAGCATCATTTTGGCATCTCAATTCTCTGTCTACAATTCAAAGATTCTGAGAGTGCAAACACAGTTGGTTCACTATACTCAAAGATTGTAGTGCTTCTTTTACGGATATTGATCAATGTATATTGGGAGATAGATATCTTTGAAGCCCATTGACACATTTATGGGAGACGAATTTGTCTTAAGAATATAGTGTCAAACGTTAGTCTCGATCAGTTTTTTGATTCTGTTTCTTTACGTCTGTGAGTTTATTATTATAGTTTCAGTTCTTTCTTCTGCTTCCTGGTTTATGTTTAATGGTTTTTTTTCTTTTTTCAGTTCTGTTTTCTGTTAAATAAAAGTTTACACAAATCACCAAGTTTTGACATGTTTTCTAACATT
The DNA here is from genome assembly GCA_034768845.1 of Heliamphora exappendiculata. NCBI lineage: Eukaryota > Viridiplantae > Streptophyta > Magnoliopsida > Ericales > Sarraceniaceae > Heliamphora > Heliamphora exappendiculata. Next base: position 11,929 of record JAOTRH010099015.1, read on the forward strand.
CTTTCCTGAAAACTTAGAAATTGTCCTAACTTCCATGCTAAGAAGTTGAAGATGAAGAAGATGAAAAAAGTAACCGACAAGAAGTCATTTTGGAGATGCCACTGTAATCTTCCTAAATTTTTTCAAGTAACTCAGTTTTAGGCACTAATCTTTCAATCAGTGGTGAGTTAAAATTTTGCCTGCTTTGGTAGAAACAATGTCCCAAAACTCACCGGCCTTGGCAGGTGGTTGAGCAGAGCCTTCTGTAAGAATTTTGAACTTAGTGATCATGGGTGTGGCTTGTGTTTTTATGAGGGATCATAGTATCTTGTGGTTTTTCTTTAGCTGTTGCCTTTTCTTTCCTCAGCAAGAAATTGCTTGGACTAGCAATATCTCATTAATAGAAGCTGTTTTAATTGTTCAAAAATAGTTTGTGTCCTGTAATTGCAGCTGATGGAATTATCCCGGGACAGAAATTGTTTGTCATATTGCCATTGACTTCATATTTATGCTTTCCCGATTTGCATGCTACTTGTTATTGCATCCAAGGTAGTCCGTCTTGTTTCCTCCAAACATTAATTGCATTCATGAACGGCGATGATATGTTCTTTTGATTTAAAATAGGTTCTTGAAACATCATAGTCTGAGAAATTCTGATTTTATGGGTTGGTAGGAAATGAGATTGGAGCTCTTACCCACCAAAAAGGGGAAAAGCGTAAATGACTTCAACAACCTGGGTCTTTGGCATTCTAATTTTTTATTCTTCATATGAAATCTTTTTTTTTTTTTTGTGCTTCGCAAAATAAAACAAGATGCAAAAAACTAATGAAGAGGAACTAGGTCTTCTAAAGAACGGTCTCAACTATATCTGCGGACAGTCCCTTCCGAGGCTGTGCTTCTTTCCTCTGTGGAGATGGAAACCAGAGCTTTGTGCAGAAAATTCTGCTTGGTGTCTGCCTTGATCATCTTCACCTTAAGCTCAGACGCAATCTCATGATGATTCAGTGAAGTCTCTTCTCCAGTGCAATAATAATGCCCTGTTACTCTTTCCATATCGCAGCATCAAGACTGGTGCACTCCTTGAACTTGCCATAGCATTCCCAAATCCATGCTCCTGTTTCCTCTCAAAACAACCCTCCATGCCCAAGTTATTTAAATTTTTTTCCAGAGCTTCCATTAGTGTTAAAAGTTCTATGGTGCTTGCATTAGGAAAGGGACCATTTAATTAGTCTAGTGGTTCATTTGTAAGGCTTTTGGAATTCATTGGAATTTTCAATGATGGCCTTGACTCTCCACTCTGTGCACTTTGCTCCACGTTTTCAAATGCTTCTTTCATTACGATCCTTCTAAATTCCTCATTAATCACTAATTGTCCTTGAGAATAGCCAAGTATCTCTGCCTTCAGTGTAATCTCTAAGAAGGTTGATGCCTATTCTTCATGGGACTTTCACGTCTGGGAAATTAGCATTTCAATCCTAACCTATGAAAATTCTCATATGAGAAGTTAAAAACCTTCCCTCTCATGTGACAAGTTAAGAACCTTCCTTGCATGACAATCCATAGGAGGCCTTTAAGCTTTTGTTGGATTCTTTTCAAGATCATTGCCAATCAATGATCTGGATTCTCTTGAGCCACAATAATATTGCTAGTGGCTGTAGAAATATTGTATATTTGGGCAAATGGGTTCTAAGACAATTTTGAGGGTAGCTAGTACTATCTTGCTGGTGCTACATTACAGTGTCAAAATGTTATGATTTGATTTTGATATATACGTTCTATTTTTTTAGCACTATGACCTTTTCACCGAATTAGATGCATTTCCATTGTCTTCGAATTATAAGTTTTTTAAAACTTTAATTGATTAAATTGAATGAATAAAATACATCATGGAGGAGGAATAGGAAAATAGAACTTCAATTCAATTTTTTAAACTTAATTCAAAGATGCATTAATAAAAATAAATAAAATACGTAATCATGGAGGAGGAGGAGGAGGAGGAGGAGGAGGAAGAGGAGGAACATAATAACCGGAGTTTGTTGAAAGTTTTGGTGGTTTGGCATAGATTTCATCCTTAAGCTCTTGTACAATCATTATGCTCTCATTTCATTGATCTGCTCTACTACTACTAATTTTCTTGATTCTATTTCAGCCTTCCCTGTTTTAGTCTTGCTACCCTTCCATGCTTGTTAAATTGCTCCATTAAATTACAAAAACGAACCTGGGGAATTGATTTCTGCTAGTCTAATCAACGAGTGTGTTCTATGTATCTAGAATGCCCTTGGACTTGGTACTTTGAATGAGTTTTTTTTTAATTATTTAAAACATAATGTATTAATGGTGCTCTTATTAATGTTTGAAGGTGAAATGATTTCTGCTGGTCTGAGCATCCCAAATCTAGTTGCTTGATTGGAAGGGACTACTGTCCCTTCTACGTCTCTAACGCACTTTACACCAAATCATCATCTGCAAATTGTGTTTCCATAATTCTATAGATGATTGTCGGGTAAGTTTTGTATGAATGGCAACTTCTTCTGCTCCATTCATTCCCACGTGTCCTTGTCCCGTTCTTTACTAATTTTTTACACCCCCAACAATATGTGAGGCAAAGATTATTAGGCGTATGGAGACTGGTTATAATTTTTTAGAGTCTGACTTTTAAACCAATCCGTTCTAGAGGCATCACGAATTAAAATAGATTTTTTTAACCTTAGTCCATGGAGCGAAAGTGAGGGCTGTTTGGGTTCGGGGGCCGCGCCTTCTAGGAAATTTTTTTTAACCCGTTTTTTATTTTTGACCCGATGTGGATCTTTATATTTACTGCTTCAATTAAGGTTTGTAACTTGTAACTTTATATTGCCTATTATCATAGTGAAAGCCGTCGCAACTTTGTGAGTATAATCTTAGTTTTAAGTGAATCACATAAAATTGTATTTTCTGTGTGTGTGATTGTTTCATTCTTTTTGTTTATTTTCGTTTTCTACCATAACAAAGACGGTATTTGTTTTTTCGTCCCAAATTTTCCAGTCCCGTCTCTAATTACATAATATAAATAAAATTTATATAAATAATAGATAGATAAAATTTATTTTAAAAAATTTAATAAGATTGAAACACCATATATATATATATATGTATGGTGGTGTGGAATCAGCATATATCTAAGAGATACGGAAGTTTATACGATTGTTGATGAGCTTTTTGTCTTTATGATTGTTAGCTGGATAGAATTTCTGGAACACAATTTGAATTTGCACAGAACCTTTTCTCTAACTTCGTTTTGTATCGACTTTGTTTTTGTTCATGACATGACAACTACGCCCGTTGTCACCACAATCACTTGGGCCAATGCTTCACGCTAGCTTCTTATGGTTATTAAGGAAAAGGATTCGTGCCAGATTTTTCTCTTGGAGCATGTAGACCCATTTGTTCTCCCTTTACTTCCTCTTCCTCTTGTTCAATTCAATTTTTGGGATTGGCAAATGGAGACTATCCATGCCTATGTTTATATAGGAACATTATTAGATTTTTTTTTTTTTTTGTACATCGGAAAGGTAACTACATAAATAAAATAAACAACATAACACAGTGTTTATCAAAAAATAAATTTTTTCAGTCAAAATCGATATCGACATGTTAAAAATGCGATGAAACGGAAGTTCAATGACTGATTTTAAGATTTTATTAAAATTTAAAATGGCAGAATAAACTAAGATATTGTGGCAAAAAAATAAAGAATTGAAGACTAATAAAATAATATTTTATTAATATTTAATAAAATAGAAACAAAGATTACAAAAAAAAATTTACTGTCACTCGTCTACGGTTGTTTGGCAAATGTTGAGCATATTCCTTTGAAGATTCTTAAAGAACGAAAACTATCTACATAACGCTACTCCTAATACATAAATGAAAGATAAAAAAGAAGAAAAAAGACAATTCATTATTGGATTGATGAAGTTGATGTCCTTTTACAATAGATATAATTCAACTATTTATAAAATTTCATAAAAATTACTAATAACTACTATAAAGTATGGCTCTCTCCTTCGATGCCAAATATTCATTATTTAACTTTTTTTAATCGCTATTTTTTTTTTTTTGTCGTCACTTGTCATCTTTTAAATTATTAACTTAAATA
>JAOTRH010099026.1:0-16043 GCA_034768845.1 Heliamphora exappendiculata
CTTGATTTAAAGAATGCGCAAAAATAAAATATTGAGCAGATTTTTGTCAATTAGTTATTTTATAAGATTAAATTTGTAAAAAAAAAATTATAAGATTAAAACTCTATTATCAGTTAATAATAAAATCTTTACTTAAAGTTTTCAATTTTTTTATAATGAAAAAATTCTTACACTCGTCAGTTTCTTTTTTGTTAACTCATAGATAATAAACATGGATTTTTATTGAATTTAAAAAAATAATTAAAATAAATAAGTACTTGTCAATTTCTTTTTTAGTTATTTATTTGTTTGCTCCTAAATAAAAAAATATGCGCAAGTAATTTCATTTCCCTTTTATTTTTCTTTATCGAGACAAATTCAAAAGACTCTAACCGCAGTTGTTTCAACACCTCCAATGTTCACACCAGTATCATTACTTTAGCTTTTTTATGTAATTTTTAAAAAAAAAAATACTAACTAGCTACCGGTTAACGATGAATAATAAATAAATAAATGTATTAATATTTGTATAAATTTTATTAAATATTTATAAAAATAATAAATTGCATCTTTAAAAAAATATTAATATTAAGTTACTTTACCATTATCCACACTACGGTTTATGTGAAAATTATCCTTTTCCTTAGGATATTTTAAATTGAACTAGGTAACGAAGTAACTATTTAATATTTTTTTAATTTTAATCTAAATTTTTTAGATTCTTTTTATTTTTAGAAAAGACAAGAAAAATAATCATTTTCAACTAAAAAATAGCTTTTTTTGTCTCTAGTAATTTTTTTTGACTTTGGTCAATTTTTTTTCTGACTTTGGTCAGTTTTTTTTATAGATATTTCATGACGGGAAAATTGAAAAAATACAAAAATATACTAAAACGTGAAAAAAAGTTTAAAATAGCAAAAAAAATATATTTTTCATTAGATAAATAAGACAAACACCACCATATACTTCTTGTAGTCAGCTATTATGTACGTAGAATTATGCATGAGAGAGAGAGAGAGAGACTTACATGACAAAACCCATCTGAATTCGTTTCATTAAGGCTTAAGCCCTCTTCTTCTTCTTCTTCTTCTTCTTCTTCTTCAGTATCATAGGTTGAACGAACAGAAGCTAAAGATTCGAGGATTATTTGATTAATTATATAAATTAATACCCCAATAAAATAAACTTGGGTCTCGTTTGTCAATCTAATTTTAAACTAAGCTTTTTGTTTAACGTCATTTTAAGCCAAGTAAGCAAAAAATTCGTCAATTATATATTTGATGAATTATATTTTTCATAAAATATAATTTTTATAAAAAATAAATATATATAATAACATTTATGATATTTTTAAAAAATATATAAAATTACTTTATGTAAAAATATTAAAAGATAAAAAAAATAAAAGACTTTAAATTTTCAAACGAGATATTTTAACCTTTTAACTTTTAAGTCAATAAAAATTATTAAATTTTTAACTTTTTACCAAACCAACCCATTGTGCTCCTTATTCAACGGGGCAGACGGTGACCAGTCAAGATTACAGGGTAAGGATTCCGTGGTCGGCCGGTTTGAAAGTGACGAAATGCGCTGAATCTTTGTTCAAAGAGTTTTGCTGCCCACGGGGCCACAGATAATAAACAGCAGATGGGTGGGTGGTATATTTCCAGAATAATTTTTAAGTTTTAAGAGAATTATAGTAATAAGAGTTATAAATAAATAAATAGATAAATAACAATTGCTGAATCAATAAAATTAAGAATACAAAATGTAATGAATGGAAATAGAAAATAATAGATAAATGTAATGTGTTTTTTTATTTTATGTTTTGACCTTATTATATATTTTTTAAAATAAATTTTATATATATATTCATATTTTTTAAAATGTTTTTATTATCTAATTGGGTGCAAGGCATAATAAATTAAGCAGAGAAGCGTATATTGTCTCTATTCTATTTGTTATCGATGGCAGAAAAAATCGTACATAATAGTGTGATAATTTGAAAGGACGAAGCCGGAGAAATTAAAAAGATGTGTGTTTAGATTTGTACCCATATATATATACTTAGTGGCCATGTTTGGAAAAATATTGTTAATTGACTTATTAATTTATTTTTGCTTATTTTAGCTTAAAATCTATATAATTTGGGTTATTGGGTTATTTTTACTTATTTTTGTTTTTTTAAATTTTTTTTTAATATTTTAATTAAATTCTTTTACTTTTTCGGCTCATTTTAAACAAAGTAGTCTAAAAAGTATAACAATTTGACTAAATAATAAAAAAAATTTACAATGGCAAATAAGCTAATAAACCAAATTCATGTATTCAGGGCCAGTATTTTTCTTGCTTAAAGACAGGCTGTATTTTTTTTAATTTTCTTATTATTTTTTTCTGTAGATTTTTGTTGTTTTCAAAAAATAGTTTCATGATAATTGTTTTCTGCTGCTCTCCTTCTATGCCCACAGATTTGAGGTAGTAGATGCTTCAGTAGAAAAAACTAATGCTTGTTAGGCCCAGAGGTTTGAAAACAGGGTAGGGACGATATACGTTTCTCCTGCTTAATTTCTGTGATAATTTTTTATGCAATGTCTGAGTTTATCATAGATGTAGTATTTGCTGTTGAATTTGAATTTCTTGGAATTCTCTCCTTTACCACCAACATACCTCTTTTTCTTTTTTCTTTTTTTTTTTTTTGATTTAAGGCGTTTGTTCCACAATATTGGCATTAGACACCAATCCCATCTTCTTCTCAAAACTGCGATTGTATTCCACTATTTTTAGTCTGACAATTAATTCCTCCAGTTTCATTTCATTTCGTTCTGTTTGTGCTTCAAGTAATTTTTAAAATCTTTTCAACTATGTAGTATTTTTCAATTATATGAGTAATTTGAAAAGATTTACTAAAAACCATACATTCTTCAATAAATATCATGTAGAATAAGTTGAAGATCTTAAACATGTCTAATAATAGATTTGGAATCCACCATTTTATAATTTAAAAATTTGCCGACGATGAATTTTTTCGTACCAGCATCTCCTGTTTTATATTTTTGATCTAAGTATTCCCACAATTTTATTGCCATTATTATTAGATTATATACATTATACACAGTATGTTGTCGGCCAATCCGTTTAGAATATAGTTATAACACAAGAAATCAACATGTTTTCATACTTCCACGGCAGCAACTATATGCTAGTTGGTTTCACATTCAGTTAATGTAGGAGTATCTTTTCGTAAGAATTTAACTAGCTTCAAAGTAAGATAAAATAATATTTTTTGTTACCTACTTTTAAAATTAGTTCAATTGAACTTCTCTAGTTTGTTGCAGTGATTCACAAGCAGTGTCAGAATAACAGTTGGTATCATAAAAGCCACAAACGGGACAAGAATAGGAGTAAAAATAGCAGTAATACTAGCAGTTTCAGTATCCATAATTTATGTCACTACATAAACAACACGAAAAACAAACCAAATTGAAAAACGGTTTTATTTTCCTAAAAACAACAACAATCTGTATACCGCTTATTGATCTTAAATGATTTTAAATTATTTGTCTCAAGATTGTTGGAAAAAAAATAATATAAAGTGTACCAAAAGCAAAAAATAGTAAAGAAGAAAAAATTGACAAGAAGTAAAATTGAAACTACAGAAATTCAGAAAAACTTTTTACAGTAAAAATTGGTCAAGACTTGTATTTGGCACTCGCTACGGTGCTTCAAGTTCAATGGCATATGTCTCTTATGATACAACGATTTTCAACCTTCAAATAAGAAAGTAGAGCAGAACTAAAGGAGGAGGGTAGGAACTCGAAAGTTGGATGATCCAAATGAGGAGACGGTTTGCTTTTTTATAAACTAAGTGGTGCCTGTTCGAATTGGATCGAATAGTCACCAAACCGGTTCGGTCTAACAGTTGAATTCGTCAACAGATGCGAACCGATTTTGAACTCTAAAAGTCAGTAATGGTAACAAAACGGTAACAGAATTTGAAATTTTAAATAATTAAATTTCTGTAAAAAGATAAGAATTTATCCTTCCAACAACCCTCGATGCACGACCTAGAGCTCGGCACGGCCAGATGAGCGGACGGCAACGAGGTACCCGTTTGTGTATTTTAAGCCGAATTCACCCTTTAATAGGTCTCTCTCCGACCACAAAACTTGAGTACTACTTGGAACCTAAACTTAAATTCAAAGTTGGGTTATATAAGGTACTCTAAATTCTTATTTCTAAATCCTTCTTCCCAGCCAACGTGGAATAAATTCCATGTTATTCATTTCACCATATTTTAAATAGCACAATTTAAAGTTAATTTTTTATTCACCTATTAATGATTTTAAACAATACAAAATTTATTATTAAACTATACATGAAGATGGACATATTAACACTTAAAATCATATAAAAATTAAATAAATCTCAAGTTATTTAGTTTTAAAATTAGCTAAAACTCGTATTCAAAACTCACATTTTTCCAGCAACACTCACTATCTTTTAAATTATATTTTATTTATCACTCAATGAGACAATCGTAATTTATTGAATAATTCAATTTTTTTGATAAAATAAGATAATAAAGCACTAATATTGATAATGGACACAACTTGTGGTTAAACGTGAGATAGAGCGCAAATTATAAGATACTTTTGGAGTATTATAAATGTATGCAATGTGAAGTATTATTTTTAGTAAAAAAAAATATTCAATACACGGGTTAAGATTTGATTACCAATTTTTGAACGTTAACAAAATCATAATTATATACACACTAAAGAAAAAAATTACACAAAAATTTATATAGTTCAGCACAATTTACTTATGTCCACGAGTGACAGAAATAATCTACTATAATCGTAAAGTGTACAATTATGAGATTAAAATACCTTGAAACTTGGCAGCTATAACTTAAGTCTTGAAATAAATCTCATTTTTTCGTTCAAGAGTTATCCCGGTGCTCCTGATACTTTTTTGTCTCTTTCTTTATCTCTACCTCTTTGAATATTCAACACTCTACCCTACAATTAGAATTATAAAGTTCTTATTTATAAGCAAACTTTAAAATTTCTTTGCTGCCATATAATTATAAAACTCTTTACATATTAAACTTTTTATATATTTATAACTCCAGACCTTCTCAAATACACATATATCAAAACATAATTATATGGGTCCGTAAAATATAAGACTTATACACACTCAACAACATACTATGTGAATTATTTTTTTGTCTCTCACTACCAAATAAAAATAGACCAACACTCTTGCATTTAAAACATTTTCTATTATATTATTAAATAAAAACACGCTATAAATAATATTACATAATACTCAAATACTACCGAATAAATTACTCGAGTTAAAGACCTAACAACTTTGCATGTTACCTAATTCTAACCTGGTATCGCTATCGCGGCCCACAAATTCGCCAATCCTGACTTTGAACCGTGGGAATTTAGGGCCACATTAGTTTGAATTCGAAAGATTTTCGAATTTTCTTACAAAGAACTAAGAAATTTTAGTCATATTTAGGACAACGTTAACTTTGAATTCCATGAGGAACTGAGACGGAGAGAGATTAGAGACGTGCTAGTTTGGGAGATTTAGAATCGCCTTATATTTAATTCTCTAATGTTATTATAACTAAGCCTCTTTATAATTTTTTTTCTGAATAACTCAGGATATCTGAGTTAACTTACACATATCTCGATTAATTATTGAGAAATCAATCCTGCTGCTTATTTGCGAGATCTTAATTAAAATCGAAACAAAATCTCGTATGAATTGATTCTAAAAAATTAATAGCACCTAAGAGGTTTCGAACTTGAAACTTAAGATGGAACAAACTCTTAAGTCCCAAGTCTCAATCACTAGGCCAACTTTTTAGGATTCTCTTTATAATTTTTTAAGGGATATTCGGTTTTAGTGTTTTATTTTGAGTATTTATTTAAGAATAATTTTTATTTATTTCTGGACCATACTATGAGATTCTTTTTAAAAAGTCATTAATATTTTAGACAATAGTTCTAGCCTTAATTAAAGTGTGATGCGCAAAATTTTGTGCAAGGAGGAAACGAATGGTTCTTATATGCTCTTAGGAAAAGGGTATTAAGTTTTTTTTTTCTTTTTAAAAACAAACTAGGAGAGGACAAACATATATAATCTTATAATATTTAGACTAAAACTATTATATATATGATTTTTTTAGAACCTAGAGAGGGTGACCCCCTTGGGTCTATCTATATATATTTATATACATTTATTATTTGTTAGTCTTTTTTTTAAAAATTTTTCATGATTACAATATTTTTATTATACCATTGTATATTTTTATTTTAAATATTTACGTTTATACTAGTTAAAGTATATGAATATGTATATATATATATATAAAAGTACAATGGTCATATTATTTGTTATTTTTAATCATTCATAATTGAAACTAGAATTGTATTACTGTTAATTGAATATTGATTTTAATTTTGTTTTTGTAGTTTTTCATATTTGTTTGGCAATATTATCACTTTTTTATTGCAAGTTTTCTATGATAACTTATTACAAAACATGAGAATGTTATTATTTTTTATTGTATTTTTTCATTATTAACAAACAAGAATTATTTTAGTTTGTATCGCATTTGTACATCTTATATTGATTTCAAATTTTAAACGTTTATTGAGAAAATTTTTATTTTGAATTTTTTCTTATTTTTTGTACTTTCTTATTTTAGTTTAATATTGTATATTTAATATTTGTACATTATACACTTATTTCTCATTTAAATTTAAAAAAAAATTATATTCAATATAAATCTTATTTTATAATTTACGATGAGTATGTTATAAAAATATAACTATTATTAAAAACATATGTAGATAACAAAAATCATAAAATTTTAAAATTAAAAACACTAAATTAAACATCAATTACATGATATCATTGGTATATTTATCACTCTCTTTTAATTACTAGTGCACATTTACTGGATAGGGGTAAAAATGGCACTATCATTAATAACTTTTTAAATAGAGTTTTAGAAGAGTTAAAAAGTAAATAAAATTTGTCGCAAAATAAATTCAAAAAATAAAACCATAATATAATTAACTTGGTTTTTACCGTTATTTTAAATAGACATACTTTTTATATTTTTATCGTCACATGAGATAAAAACAAAGTTAAAAAGAAATATTCACATGAGGGGGTAAAAAAACCATTTAAAGGTATTTAAAAAGCAAGCACAACAAAATAAGGACCCAAACAAAGGTTGCTCCAGTTGTGAAATAATTATACAATAAAATGATTGAAAAAAATAAAGAAAAAGAAAAAGAAAAATATAATGGAACCTAATTTAATTTGTAAGAAAGCTAGTGAGGAAATTTAATTTTTAACTCTTACATGGTGCGTAATTGCATACTTCTTATGAAACTTATTTTGTGAAAAAACTGTTTCTTGTGAAAAAAAAAACTTCTATTTTTGGTACTCATATTTCCCTAGACAACCAAAAAAACATGAATATATATATATATATATATATATATATATACTATTTTTTACTTTCTTGTCTAAACTTTATTTTAACTAGAAATTATTAAAAATAAGATAAATTACACTGATCATTTCTAAAATTTCGATCAAATATAGGGTCTATTTGGACAAATTTACTTATTAGCTTATTTTAGTTATAAATTTATTTATTTGATTTATTGGTTTATTTTTGCTTATTTTTGTCTTTTTAAAAAAAATTATATTTTAATCAAAATTTTTTAATTTTTTAGCTAGTCTTAATGAAAAAAGTTTTAAAAATATAATAATTAAACTAAATTATAAAAAAAATTTATTAAAAATAAAAAATCAACTTAATCAAATAAATAAATAAACTAATTTATCTCATAGTCAGCTTCATATTTTTAAACAAATTATACTAACCTTTTTTATAATTTAAAATTTTATTACATACTTGCCAAAATTGTTAAAATTCCATCCATGGATGTGTGCTGCCATCAATCAGATGGAATTTGTTTCCCACATTGCCCTTATTTCCCATATTGCCCTTCCATGAACTGAGTGGCTGAGGGCTGCAGCTGAGGGTGTGAGAGAGTTTCTCTTCCCCTCTGTTCTCTGAGTATCTGCTCTAGAGATGCTCCGTATCTATTTTTCCAATTCCATTTTTACCCCTCTTTTTCTCTCTATACCCTAAAACTTATGAAAATTATCTGTTCTTATTTTCTTCCATATTTCCTACACTTCCTCACCTTCCAAACATGGATTTATCAACAAAACTCCAATTCATTGACCTCCGCTCAACGTTCATCACTGGTTCAGCCCTTCTAGATGCTCGAAAACCCAGTCACCGACCACGCCTACGCCCAATTTCATACCCTATAAACAATCAGACTATTACAGGTAGCAACCATTCAATCAAAGCTAGTTCTTTGTTTAATTCTAAAAAATCAATAAACCCTAGGATTTCAGCTAATTTATCGGCGGTCGCTGTTGAAACATCAGTGGCTGAGACCATTGTTGAGGACGATATTGAATCGCTATTTTCGGAGAATTCGGCGGATGAAGTTGAATCTAAACGTGTAAATAAGAAATCGAACAGTGGGCCGTCGACCATTTCGTCGGGTGTTAGGTTACAGAATGTGAGTCAGAGCTATAAGGGTGTGACTGTGTTGAAAGATGTGAATTGGGAAGTGAAGAAAGGAGAAAAAGTGAGCTTGGTGGGTGTTAATGGTGCCGGGAAGACGACCCAGTTGAGAATTATTTCTGGGCAAGAAGAACCCAATTCGGGGAACGTAATCAAGGCCAAACACAATATGAAAATTGCGTTTTTGAGTAAAGAATTCGAGGTTTCATTAAGTAGAACTGTTAAAGAGGAGTTGATGAGTGCGCTTAAAGAGGAGATGGAGATTGCAGGAAGGTTAGACAAGGTACGGAAGGCAATTGAGGGTTCTGTGAATGATTTGGAGTTGATGAGAGGCTTTTGGAGATGGCGACCGGCAGGTTTGGGGTTTATTCTGTTTATTAGCGGAGTGGAATTAAAATAAAAAAAATAATTAAGAAAGTGGTGGAATGGGGCCGAGGGTAGGGCAAAAGGTAACGAAAAATATATTTTTAATTTTTTTAAAAATAAATATTAATAATAATGGCGTGTTAAGATTTTAAAATAATAATATTAATCAATTATTAAAATTAAAAATAAATAAAATAAGAAATAGAAGTAAAAAAATTAAAAATAAGTATAATAGTTTGTATTTTAGTTATATTATATTATTAAAATATAAAATTTATATACATGTTTACATATTAAATATATTTAATTTATTTAATTGTGGACAGAACGGGAGAAAATGAGACGAAAATTACAAATATCGTTATGTACCCGTTATTTAACGAATACGAAAAAAAATTCATACAAAACAAAACGAAAAAAAGGAGGGTGGATAAAATTAACATCCCTATTTTGGACGAGTTCGATTTGCTTCAGACGAGTTCGATTTGCTTCAGAGGCGGGCACAGGCAGTGAATTTGGATGAGGTGGATGTGAAGATTAGTAAGTTGATGCCGAAACTTGGGTTTGCTCCAGAGGATTCAGATAGGCTGGTGGCTTCGTTTAGTGGTGGGTGGCAGATGAGGATGTCGCTTAAGAAGATTCTACTTCAGGTATCAATGCATTTGGATTAATATTTGCTCGAAATTTGGTTACTAGTTTTATGATGGAGACTTTGGTGCAAAACTGTATTTTTTGAGTTTTCTCTAGCAAAATATTTGAGGGTATTTTTGTTATTTGGTAGTCTCTCCGTTTAATTATAAGAAAAAGTCAGTGTAATTTAATCAAAAGTGTAGAATTAATTACATTTGACTGAAATTTTAAGGAAAATTAGTGTAATTTATCCTTAAAAAAAACAGAAAAGAGAAAGTGTTAACTAAAAATGTAGCAAATTATTAGAAACTCTCAAAATACTATATAGACGATGAGACGTGATATTTTTAATAAATAAGTTATTGTAACTTATACTATGTGAATCACTTATTGTCTTTTAATTACCTAACAAATGCGAGTTATTATTTTTTTTTACCATAAAATTTATTATTATCATATTAAATAAAAATATACCATATGGACTTAACGCATGTTATTCTAGAAACACAGAATAATTACTCTATAAAAAACATTGTGGATGCACCATGTTCATGTGTGAATAGTTAGGTAAATTCATAAAACCCATGTATTATTTAGGTAAACCACCTCAATATATTAATATGGTATTTTTGAATACTAGTGTCATGAACGTGATAAATGTCAATTGTTACTATATAATTAATGTTAATGTGATAAATTTTAATAATATTCATTAAATTTCAAAGAATTACATTTAAAAGCTAATAATAAAAATATATGTAATAATTAATTTTATATAATTACCATTATTTAGGGCTAGTATGCTATTGAAGAAATTTTTTCAAGTGCTTGTAGAGCATCAATGGTACACGGTATCTTATAACCAATAATCAATTCTTATGTCTTCTATTGTTAAATGAAATATTAACAAGAAAGTAATTAACTCTATTTCATGAACTAGCTACATTTAAGTTGATAGTTGTCCAATTTGCATGCAAAAATTGTTTTTCATTGAGGCATAAATACAAAAATTAAAAAATATTGAGCTGAGAAATTATGGCAAATTAAATTGTTAATTTTAAATAAAATAATACTATTGAGAATGAGATGTGATATAAATAAAAAGGAATAAAAAGGGATAAATACTTAACAAATAATTAAAATGAGAAAGATAAAAAAAATAGTAAAAAAATATAAAAAATTTAAAAATTGCAAATATATATAAATATATAATAGTACGATCCTCATTGGTTGTTGAGTGCATCAACCCTTCATGATTAATTTTCCCAACATTGGCATTGAGAGACAAATTGTATGGCGGTGGGTGCCGTGGTATTCAAGTTCAACCAATGGGGCAACGGCGATTGGATGAGAAGTTTTATCGCATAAACGTATTCAACCAATGGGGCACATAAGAAGGGCATTTTAGTAATTGTAATAGTTGTCCATGGGAGGAAAAAAGTCCGTTCACGTCGGGCTTTTTATAAGTGGTGGCTTTTTTTTTTTTTTTTACATGGAAACAACAACGAAACTCACCCAACTAATAATCTCCAATGAAGCTCAAAATGCAGCTTAATGTTTGAAATTATTAAAATTAATAATTTATAAATTGTAATTTATTATAAAAATTATAAATATTAATAAATATATTAAATTGTAATTGAAATAAAAAAAATTATAATTTACAATAAAAATTGCGAGAGTTTAAAAAAAATTATAATTTATTATTAAAATTAATAACAAAAAAACTAAAAACTACTTCAAAAAATAATACCAAACAATCACAAGTTGTAGCATTATCTAAGTGAAAATGTCAACAATAATAATAGGAAAGAGTTGCAATTTTAATAATAATAAACAAATAAGTCAAATTTCATTTAAGTTATATTATTTGGGTGATTTGTGTAATTTATTTACTTATTTAATTATAAGCTAGGCTACTCAAATAAATTTATTTACTTATTTGTTATCCAAACAAATTTATTTGACTTATTTAGTTTATTTATTTATTTTTTTTTATTTTTAACTTATTTAGTTACTTAAATAACGTAATTTATTTATTAATTTATAAATTAATAAATAAATAAATAAAATTACCAAAACGGAATCATTATTATATAGTGCATATATTAGTTGGAAACAGCATGCTACGTTACGTGTTCCTGGGGGCTTGAAATGATCCACCGCCGTAACGCGCCGTTCCATTCTTTGACTTTTCTGTTAGCCCATTGGATTGGAAGCATCTGTTCGTTGACGTCACTTACGCGGCGTGATCGTATTGGACACGGGCGTCAGTCTCAATTTGTAGTGGAAATATTCGTCCAGACTGCCAACGCCATAGAAGTTGGCTGGGTTGGAATAATAATGGCTTTATTTTATTTTATTTTATTTATTTTTATAAAAATAAATTTTAAAATAAAAATTATATCAATAATTGTTTACTAAAATTTTATTCTTAATACTTACCACAGGATAATGGAGACATGATAATCAAAAAATATATTTCATCATTCATTGATCGTCTATAAACATTCATAGTTCCTGTTCCAAAAGAATGACAGGAATTAAATTCGAATCATATGGCGACATTTGTATTAGAAGTTGATTAGTTTGAAGAATTTTTGTATATTTTTAAATGTAATATTAAAATATTAATTTGTAAATATACATTTGTTACATTTATAATTTTATACTGCTAATATTTGTTAATATTTCATGTTGTATAGTAAGAATGTTGATGAAAATACGCACGCAATAAAATGATTGCACTAGCATAACCTATTTATATTGAGAATTTTCAGCGATGCTATCATTTTATTCCTTTTAATTTTAATTTCTTTTAGTATTTTAAAATTTGCAATGTTACTCTCAGCAGATCACTATAGCAATTTGAATTATACACTTATTCATGGTTAGTTATTTTTTCTACAAGTTTCGGCTTATATTATGTGTATAATCGTGTTTCAGGTGCTAGCGATGATTTCTTGCGGCAAAGGGGAAAATTGTGTACTTTGGTCACTTTTTATTTTGGATTGGTTTAAAATCACGAGGAATGTATATTTTGTGGATGAGTAGGAAATATGTACATTTAAGTTGGAATTATTAAAGTCTTGTAACTAAACTCAACATTTATGATTGTATGATTTTGGGTTGTAAGATTAAAAAGAATGATGAATTGTATGTTTTTTGGTTGGAGATAATCTAATATGATTCCCATGTGGAGTTTGGGATAAATTTTCGACATGTTTTTATGATCTAAAGTTATTTTTGTTTATGTTTTTTTTTTATATCAGATTTTTGTCTATTTTTGTCTATGTTGAATACCATAGAATTCCTTCCCATAAGAAGTGTTACTGTTTGAGTATTGAAATTGAAAAATATGATTTTTTTTGATTTAGCCTCGAATAGAAGATTGCTTGATAAGTGTGCGGTCTGCTCGAGCGGTCCAGTCGCTTGTGTTGGACCAACAATATTAATTTCTTTAATTAAAATTTATTTTTATACAGACTCATTTAAAACCCATTTTATGATACATTGAAGACTTGGGAGTCTTCATTTTTATAGTTTAACTCTCTTTTTTAAAAATTATTTTTATTCAAATAATTTCTAATAGAGATTTGGAATATAAAATTGAGCTTTATTAAAGCTTTTCTTTAAGTTGAGCCTTTTTAAATGGGTTATTATGGGTGGTTTACGGATCTCGAATTCAGAGGCGTAACATTACTTATAATGAAAAAGTAAAAAAATTAATCAAAAACTAAAAAAAATTCGTAAAAGACAAAAAAAGTCACTTAAAATAGCCTAAACGGGGCCTATCCGTCTATAGATATAGATAAATTTGACAATGAACATGAAGAAAATGTCATATTCTTATTTACATATCTAATTATAATGTGCCATATTGAATTAACTAAACTATAGTTATTAATACAGAGTAGAATTGTGTTATAGTATTTATGTTTCTGACTCAACTAAATTAGAATATTTAATATTTTTTATTTAAATATGTACAATTTGAAGATAACAATTAAAGATTCTACCAGTTTAATGAATATTTGTACAAGATAAAATGGCAGAGTTTATACTTAGAGTTGAAGAAAGATATTTGAAATATATGCAATCAAAGTTACAATAAATGAATAATTGATTTAAAAATAAAAATTATATTTTTTATTTGTTTAATAAATTCTTATTTTTAATACTTACATAGGAAAATGGAGATGGAATGCTCAAGAAATATATTACATTATTCATTGATTGTCAGTACATATTCATAATGTCTGTACCAGAAAAAAATATGCAATTTTAATTCAAATATAAATAAATAAATAAATATGTCAACACGTAAAAAAAAAAAAAAGAGTCAAATTCTTATTTACATGAATCCAAATATAATACGTGTCATATTGAATTAATTAAACTATAACTATTAATATAATAGAATTGTGTAACAGTATTTATGTTGCCAACTCAACTAAATTAGAATGATTAATATATTTTGTTTAAATAGGCACAATTTGAAGATGACAAAAAGACTCTATGGGTTCAATAAATATAATTGTACAAGATAAATGGGAAAGAGTTTTTACTGAGGTATGAAGAAAGACATTCAAAGAATATGCGATCAAAGATATAATAAATGAATACCTGATTTAAAAGTAAAAATTTTATTTTTAAAATTTTTAATAAATTTATATTTTTAATACTTACGGTTAACCCAAAGGTTTTTTATATTGGTTTTGATGATTTTAATAATTTATTTTTTAAAAATAAATAGTTTTAAAAAGGATAATATTTATATATATATATTTTAAAAAGTGTTAACATATCTTAAATAAAAGAGTTGACACATTTAACCAAAAAAATAACTTATCTCTCAAAAAGATTAAAACACTTAAGTATTCTTAAAAATACTTTGTGTTGACCATAATTGAAAATTAAGTCAAACACTTTAAAGGTAAAGAATACTTCAAGCATATTAAGTGTGTTAACACATTTGAACAAATGTTTAACACCCTAATTGTTTGATGAAATTGCTTTCAAGTATTAAAAATTAGTATTAAAACAAATAAGTTTTGTATCAACACAAAAGAGCTGAAACTCTTTGGACTCAAAATGAGTCAACACAAATTGATTTTGTGTCGACACAAAGTAATTTATCACTTTAGGTATCCGAAACTTTGAGTCGACATAAATACAAAATGTGTCGACACAAAAGAACTGAGGCCACCTGCGGATTTTAGGTGTCGACACAAAATTAAAGATGAGTCGACACAAATATCTCGAGCCTTCTTGAAGAAATTTGGTGTTGACACTAATGACCAAAAGAGTTGACATAAATATACCGAGGGTTCTTGTAGAAGTTTAGTGTCGATACCAAGAAGATTTGTGCAAATACAAATAGTCATGTCCCGAATGCTAAAGTTTAAATGTGTCGACAGCTCAGAAGATTTGTGTCGACTCAATTACTTAAAGATTCCTACCTTAGATGTTTTGTATCGACACCAAAGGTATTTTGTGTCGATACCTGCGACGCAGATTCAAATTTGCGACAGACTTCAACGGTTGAATTTTTAGCATTTAATGCCCTCAACTACCTCCAACGGTCATGAATGCTCAAGAGCTTATATAAGGAGTAACTTCTCAATATTTAATCTCTCTAGAGACTTACAATACTGTTCTATTGTTTGAATCAATCTCAAATCCTCAAGCTCTCATTTATTGTTAAAGTTTCAGCTCTTGTTTCTCATTTCTCTTTATCTTCTCATTTATTGTAAATTAATTTTTGTAAGGATAATTAGTGTTTTTCATTAATTACTTTATTTATTGTATTCAAGAATGAGTCACAATTTATTCTTTGAGTGAGTGAGCAAATCTCATCAAAGAAGAGTTCAAGAGAGATTAGAAGAAAACTGGGAATTGTTTTCATAGGATCTTCTTGAAACTGTGATAGGTTTTTGAATATACCCGTAAACATTCGTTAGCTCAAGCGAAATTTTAAAATTGTAAAAGTTTGGAATGTGCCCGTGAAACATTTTATATAATGAAAACACTCAAGAAAAAACTTGAAGAGTTGACGTAAGTTTAGAAAAAGTTGAACCACTATAATTCTTTGATGTTCGGTTCAATATCTGTATCTCTAACCTCTTTAATATTTGTATTACTTTAATCCTTGATTGTTTTGTTATATTTGTTTGCTATATTCAAAAGGTTTTTAAATTTTTTTTAAAAGTTGTTATTAATTTTTTAAGACCCAATTCACCACCCTTTTGGGTTGGCTAGAACTAACACTTATGTTGGAATATTAGATTTAGATTGATTAGAATATTAGATTGATTAGATTAATTTTATTCTGATTTGACTTTATTCTATTATATCTTCTTATTGTTTATCCCTATTCGCCTATAAATAGGCTATATATTGTACAGTTTCAATAGAC
>JAOTRH010099047.1:0-16040 GCA_034768845.1 Heliamphora exappendiculata
TTCACACCCCAAGGTTATTATGAATAGTGCTTATCCTCTTAATCTTGAAATAATTATTGATTTGCATATATTTAATAGTCGTTATTTTGATTCATTAGAGGGTGCGATCTTATATAGGTCTATATTCCCAGTGAGTTAGATAACGATATTATTTGTATGGAAAATATTAATTATTGATGGAATCCACGTCCCGAATAATCGAGATTGACGATACCCCGTTAAGGATGCTTATAAGTTTTGACCAGGCCAAACCCTGAAAATAGATTTAATTATTCGACGGTCAAATAAGTTAAGTAGAAGGGCTTAAGGATTATCAAGATGCCGATTAAATTAAATTTTCAGTAATTAAATTTAATTGGCGGCTAACGAAAATCTTAACGTTGGAATAAATGGTAAGCATTTAATAATAGGAGCTCAATACAAGAAGGCCCTAAGATTATGGGTCAGAGTGAAATTATAATTTTTTAGTGGTGTGAACTGTAATTTAGTATTTTATGAAAATTACATAAATCGCTGCATGTTTTTTCATAATTACAAAAACCTCTAGTAGGTGTCTGTGTTCCATTAGAAGTCTAACTCATAATTACTTTTCAGGTCCCTGCTGTAGCCCTGTATATAAGCGAGTAGGTTGAACTAGTTTTGAATGATTTCATATCATTATTAATATATATTATTTTTATCTTTCAAGACTTGAAAAAATATATCGGGGTTCTGCCGGTACGAATTCTCAGAGGATCGTAGCCCACACTACATTCGAGGATCGCATAAGGGAATACGGTAGAAAATCTAACTGGAGCTTCAACTCGAAATCAAGTCGTAGTTGAAGATTAGATCAATAAGAGGTATTTTTCTAAATTAAATTTGGTTGCACGGGTTTATTTTTGATCGTTTTTCGTCAAAAATTTTATCTAAATCCCGTTTCGGCGTTTGCCTGTCTAGTTAAATTTTTACCAAAAATTATTTTAGAAAAATAATGATCTTGGCAGCATTGCCTCCAACAGTATAAACCAAAATATTTACAAAAAAATTAGAAACCAGGGATGCCCTAAACTTAGAACCGAGAAGGACAGTAACCCATCCCAACAACGGTTTATGCAGATGGACTCTGATATGTCAAGATGCAAGTGACAATGCCCATGATGTGAAATATGGATCTCAAATAGTACTATCTATAGTATGACATCAACTAGCATGGAAAAATTCCTAATACAACTTGTTAATCATAAAGTATAAGTATGTGAAGCACAAGCTAAGATACAATTCAAACTTGATAGTATGAGTTCTAAATCATCATATATTCATTTAAAAACACTAATAAACTAATTCAAATCAATCATCATATAAAACTAAGGTCTCATAGCAAAGGATACTCAAATCACACTTAGTAACTTTTAAGGCCAAAATCGAGTATTAAATTAAAGGGGGTGACAAGGTGTTGGGGCATCTTGACTTGAAATCAAGTTATGATTTTTAAATACTATTTAGATAAAAATATTTTCTACAATTCTCATGTTTAACACTAAGGCCAAAACCTAAGGCAGAAGGGTGAACAAAACATCCTAAGCAAAAACGGTTCAGCAATTTTCTTAAGCTTTTACCAAAAATATGCTTCTGTTGGTCTCGGTTTTGGGGTATTCTATAAAGTTCAAATGAGCCGATTTTTTATTATGTTCTAGTTCAACATATCCTCTACAAGTTTCATGTTTAGAACTAAGGATAGTTGTTTGAAACAAGTTAGTCTTTTTGGCCAATTTAGAAAATAGGTTCTGTCTGCCGTCAAAACTCAGCAGAGCCAGTTTTGGACATAGGATTTGAAAAGGTTTTGGGGTATCATCCCAAGGCTTTAAGATTTTATTTTTCGGCAGAAAGTATTTCAATAAGTTATCTACAATGTTCATGTAGACCACTTTTGAAATAGGTCATTAAAAATAGGGATTTTGGACTACACAAAAATATATGATAGAAGTGTCCCTTGTGGGTTGAAACTCAATAGAGACTTTCAAAGGAGATTTTACCTATAAAAACTCAATATTTGGTGCTCATTATTGTTGCGTAGATAGGTATACATGTTATCTACAAACATTCATGTTTTGACCAAAGTTCGGATCTCACTTTAAACATGGGCTTCCAAGTCCGTAGTGTTGATTGGTCAGAAAATAACATACTTTAGTAAAATTGCAATATCTCTAGTTCTACTTATTCAAATGAGTTAAAACCAACTTTAAATGAAAGATAAAAAAAAATATAAATCTAGACATAAATATTATTCTTATATCAATTTTCGACATTGAGTTATGGTGTTCCCATGTTCAGGCTAGAAACATCTATATTCTCAAAAGTTAAGTCTCTTAGGGTCCAAGTCTCATACTTATGATATGTCAAGTTTTTATTCCATTTCTTTTCATACTTGTGTTTTAGATATTAATATCAAGGTTACAGTACACTTAGAAGTCATCAAACTCAAAAATAACAACACACAAACACATCACATATCATTTAAGAACACAACAGCCCCTATTTTGTTACTACGACACCTTTTCAATTTGTTTTCGGTTCTCAATTTTTAATGTGTTTAAAGAGATGAGTTGAGAGATATTTTGAGCGAAATTAGATATAAGGTTTGGAGGTTTTACTTACTTATTTAGAGGGCTCAAGGATGGTAGGATGGAAGGACTTAGCTTTAGGAAAACACCTCTTGCTTCTCCTTGGCTCCTTATTCTTCTTCTCATTCTTTTTCTCTCTCAAACTTGTATAATACTTCAAGAAGACTCAACCAAGTCTTTCTCTCTCTATATGCATGAAAACATTAAGGGATGAAAAGAGTGTTTGGCTTGGTTTATATAGGAAAAGGCTAGGAAAACATGGAGGGGACAAAAAGGTACCTTTAAAGACTTTTTCCTTCTTTTTAATTAATGTGATTTGAGCAGATTTGACTTGGTGCAACTTTTGAGGCCTATAAATCAGATATGGGAAAATAAATGCAGCTAGGGGTCAGTTTGGGGGACAAAAATTTGATCCCCCATCAATCAATGGATTTTTCTCGATTTTTGTGCCCTTATTATGCAAGAAAATGTATTAAAAGTTAATTTGATATATCTTTTTGGTATCTGTTCCTAATGAGACCTATTATTTTAGTATAATTATGATAAATATAGTACTCCCATGTATTATCAAAGTTTTCATAGCTATTGATTAAATAGATGTAGTCTTTTAAGTTAAATTAAGCTAGCTTGACAAAATATGACTTTTGACTTATTGTAGTGTGTATGAACTTCAATAACAGTTTGTTTGCTTTTGTTAGCCTATAATACCACATTATTATGTATATTACTTGTTCAACAAGCCTTGGACCATCGTAATGCTTGATTTGACACTTTTCTCATCTTTTTAAGCTTAAAGAAAAGTAAAAAGTTACTTTTTTGGCACAACTTCCAAGGTGGACAGTCATTTAGGGGTATTTTTTGTCATTTTGATGTTATTTTGTCCTTTGCTACTTAATTGCACTTAATTCCTTGATTTAGGGTATCCATGTGTCAAACTTTATGTTTTTAAGACTTTTTATTGTAGTAAGGGAAAAATGATTATTTTACCTTAATTATGAGAATTCTTGATTTTTAATCTTATATTTCATATTATTTACTCAATTTAGAATGTTGAGAAACTCTCCGAGTGAAAAGATTTTATTGCCTGAGTTTTGAATCTTTTTAGGGTTTTACGATCGAACTTAGGTTTTTCAAATTGAGTTAGGGTTTTTTATCTTTCAGTGACTTAAGATTTTGTCAGCTAACCATTGCTAATACTACGGTTTGGGTTGGGACTTTGCACGAGTCATTATCAATTAAGTTGTTACAACTAGAGTTCGAATCGGGTCGTTACAGCTCCCAAGTTTGTTAATCCAAATGTCCAAAGGCAGGACTAATCAATCCTAAGGTTCAACCGTCATGCTCACATATACACAACATTCTCATGCTTAACATGCTAATACGTTCATGTTATCATAGCATCTATAAACATGCAATCAAGCACACGCAATCAACCTCACATGGCAATGCACCCACTTCCCACGGCTCGTAGAAATTCGAACCCAGAGCTCGATACCAAGTTGTCACGCCCCAAATTTTGGGCCACGTGAAATGCCCACAAGCAACCTGTCACGCCCCAAACTCCGGGTCACGTGAAACACCCACAAACAACCGAATATAATACCCAATCTGAGAATACACTCTCCAAATAAACCATACATGCATTGTATATATTCGCCAAACGACTTACATTACACGGCCCCAACGTCGAAAAACATGTTATAGCCTATATGTTCAAAACGAGCAAAAAGGGAGACTATGGGTCTTTCGCCCCTCCAGCAACCCCATATCAACCTACGTAACCGATACATGAAAAAAAATTCAAATTCCACATCGTGAGCCAAAGCTCAGCAGAAACTAGACAAAACATGCAATATAAGCTAAAAATGCTAGGAAAACGATGTGCAATTTTTAACTCCCCTTCAAGCCTTAAAATAGTTAAAAATAGTTTGATAAGACGACTCACACGAGTCCCAAAGATAACAAGTTTATATGTGCAACACATGCCACCCGTGCATACAACACACGTAACGCACGCAACCCGTGCAACACACACAACACACGCAACCCGTGCAACACACAGGAGGCACATGCCTCTTCAAGACCTCGTTTTCGTTCTTTAGATACCCATACACAAGTGCACTGTTAGGAGCACATTTTTGTCCCTCCGATATTCGCACCTGCACACATGCATTGTTAGGACCACGTTTCTGTCCTTCAGATACTCACACATCAGTGCATCATCTGGACTTTTTTTTCGTCCCTCTGATTCTCGCACACATGAAAGCATCGTTAGAACCACGTTTTCGTCCCTCCGATACCTACACACGCAAAGATGCATTGTTAACCAGTGTTAACATATATCGAACCACGTTCCCGTCCATCGTCAGCCAGAGCTAATGTGCATACCAATATCACGTAAGACCACATTTCTGTCTTACATCATGCATAAATAAAACTAAGTTATAAATGCACAAAATCACATATAACCTACACGTCGTGACGCCACTCGTCACATAGCCGACATCCAATCATATGGACAACCAACAACGCCCAAAACCACACCTAACTCAAAGGCCAACACTCAACCCATAAGCCCCTATTTTCACAAACCAACACATTTTCCCAAAAAGGACCACGGGCCTGAACACGTCCAACATGGCCATCACAAACCCACGATGCCTACTCGCGCCCAACACAAATCCAACGGCGAACCACACACCTAACTGTGCACCACACCCACATCTAAACATGCACGTCACCCACAAGGACTGCCTCTAACCAACACTCGAAACCACGACATGACTCCCGAAGCCACCATACAACCAACTGAACCCCAAAAAGGTATCTAACAGTATTTCAGTCGATTAATCCCATAATTAATCAACTGAATACCATTGAACACCAATCAGAAACAAAGAAAACCAACCACCAAACAACCAAACAAAACAGCCCAGGTCTAGTCGACTTGACCCCCCTCCAGATGATCCAAACAACACATCAGAATCTCGCAAAATATGCCTCAAAACACTGTCCAGTCGATTGACCCCCGTGGTCTAGTTGACCGAACCTCAAGAACAAAGATCCAGTCGACTAACCCCACGGTCCAGTCGACTGGGCTGAGGCAAAAACTATTTTTTGAGCTGCGGGTTTAGCTCTCCAAACCTCGATTCAATGCCTCCAAACACCCTCGAACTCCCACATGCCCAAGCCTAACACCAAAGCTTCGAAAGGAACCATGGACACCCGATTCCATCCACCAAAAATGAAAAAAAATAGGTCTACACGTACGATTACACATAACACCCTTATAAAACATGAGAGTCTAAGATCCTACCCGGTGAGTTAAAAACTCGACGCCTCGAACCATGAGTAAAATTGAGTTTCACCGGAATAAAATTTCGTCCGGATGGATGCATAGACCACGATGCCAAAAGCAAGGATCCGCTATTGGATCGTCGAAAACTAAGCCCCGAGCCCCCGAGAAGCTAGAGAGAAGGCAGAGAGAAAATGGAGGAAACTTAGCAGAGAAGTTTTGAAAATATCTAACTCCAGATATTTATAGGCCTCCAAAATATCTTTTTTTTTTAATTTTTGAAATTTTCACCGCAACGCCCCACTGCCTCGGGAACCTGCTCCGCATGCATATCTAACCCCGATCATGCATCTAAAAAGAATTTAAACATGCTAAAGCAAAAACGCTACATGCGCATCAAAAAACACTGAAAATGAAAACGGGCCAAGGTCTCACACAACCAAACATAACACCCAACCTATGAATACACTCTCAATATAAAACATATATGTATTATATATAATCGCTAAAAGGCTTACATTACATGATTCTAACACCGAGAAAACATGCTACAGCATACATGTTCAAAACGAGCAAAAAGAAGACTACAGATCATCTGCCCCTTCGGCACCTCTAGATCAACCTACGTGACCGGTACCTGAAAAATATTTTAAATCCCACATTATGAGCTAAAGCTCAGCAGAAACTAGACAGATCATGAACTATAAGCTAAACATGCTAAGAAATGATGTGCAGTTTTTGACTCTCTTTCAAGTCTTAAAATAGTTTGAAAACAGTTTTAGATCATGACTCACCAGAGCTAGTAAAACAATTAAAAAAAGGTTTGATAACATGACTCGCACGAGCCTCAAAGAGAACACGTATATGTATGCAGCACATGTATACATATCTAAATCGACTCACAAGCCCTGATAATAGCTCAACAACGGAAGATGACTCATGCAATCTATGCAACTCGCCCAACACACTACATGCAACACACGCAACACATGCCTCTTTAGGACCACGTTTCCTTCCTTTAGATACTCGCACACAAGTGCATTGTTAGGACCACGTTTTCGTCCTTCAGATACTCACACACAAGTGCATCGTTAACCAGGGTCAACATATATTGGACCACGTTTTCGTCCATCGTCAGCCAAGGCTAACATTCATCGGACCACATTTTCGTCCCACATTTCAATATCCCATAAGACCACATTTCCATCTTAGGTTTTCAAATCACACGAGACTACATTTCTGTCTTATGCTTCAAAATCATATAAGGCCACATTTTTTTGTCTTATAACATGCATAAATAAAACTCGAATTATAAATGCACAAAGCCACGTATAATCTTTACATCATGATGCCACTCGTCACATAACTCAATACTCACTCACATGGACAACCAACAACCCACAAAACCAAGCTTAACCTGAAGGCCAACTCAAAACCCTTTTTAAACCACAATTTTCACAAAACACTACGCACCAAATCGTGCACCACACCCACATCTAACCAGGCACGTCACCCCTGAGGACAACACCTACACAAACACCTAAAGCCACGACACGACCTCCGAAGCCGACTAATCCCATATATCAATCAACTGAATACTATTGGAAACCTATTGGAAACCAAGAAACCAACCATCAAACAAAACCCATAACAGCCTAGAACTCAGTCGACTAGACCACCCTCCAGTTGAATGGCCCTAAGATCCAGTGGACTGATCCCCTCGATCTAGTCAACTGAACCCAGGTAGAAACCAACTCTGAGTTACTGGTTTAGCCTCCCAAATCTCGAATCAAAGCCTCTAAGCTCCCATCCAACACCCTCGAACATACAAAAGTCCAAGCCTAACACCAAAGCCTCGAAAGAAACACGCAAAACACGATTTCATCCAATCGAAAACGACAAAAAATAGATTTGAAACCAAAACCTAACTTTTGAAACAAAATAAGATTTCATGTATTTTAATTGGTAAAAACATACACGATTACACGTAGCACTCTTATAAGACACAAGAGTTTAGGATCCAATCTCGATGAGTTAAAAACTCGATGCCTCGAACCACGTACAAAATCGAGATTCGCAGAAATAAAATTCTGTCATGATGGTTGTGTAGCCTACCATGCTGATAACAAGGATCAGCTGTTGGGTCATCGAAAATCGAGCCCTGGGCCTTCGAGAAGTTAGAGAGAAGGCAGAGAGAAAAGAAGAGAAAACTTAGCTGAGAAGTTTAAAAAATATCTTTTGAAGATATCTAACGCCAGATATTTATAGGTCACAAAAATATCTATTTTTTTTAATTCTTTTGAATTCGCACCGCAACGCCCAACGACTCAGGGAACCAACCCAGCATGCATATCTAGACCCGAACATGCATCAAAACGCATATAAACATGCTATGATGAAAACATTAAACGCGCGTCGAAAAATGTCGAAAAAAGAAAATGGGTTCGGGTCTCACATGCTTCTTCTTAATTATCTTTGGATTACATTCGTTAGTTCTTCAATTTTTTATTTTCTATGGGATTGTGGGAAGGGGGCAAGGGATCTTCCTGTTGGAAAATTTTAAACTATCATTGCCTCGGTTATGGTTGTAGGTGTTATAAAAATGGCTAGAGATATTTAAGGGCCAAGACTAAATTATTCATACTAAGAATTGGAATAAGTTTAACATCCATTGTATCTTGGTTAGAGTTCTTCTGTGAATTCTTCCTAAGAAACTTTGTTATGGAGCTTTGGGTTAGGTGGTTAAGTGTGGCTTTTGGTTGATGGGTTTCCATTTAGTGGTGGTAAAGTGGGTTTAGCTTTTAACTATTTTTTCCTCAAAGCTATTTGAAATAAAAAAGATAAAGGGTGAGAGATAGCCTTAGGAAGTGGTGTTCTAATTAAGGCTTACTTATGGGCTTGTGAAAGAGTAGATGTAGTAATTAGCCATGGAAATCTCACATTAGTTGCTTGGACGAAGAACAAGCATACAAGAAGTTATCCCCCCTATTTGCAAAAATAATGGACGTTGCTCTTGATCTAGTACAGTTTCGTGTCATGTTACTAAGTGTTGTTTCTTTTAGTATGATGCATGAGAAAACAGTGAAGGGAAAAGAGGAGAAAGGAATACAATTTAGAAGGACTACAGTTGCCCAAGATGAAATTAATGGGGATGGAATAACTTCAACTGTTATCTTTATTGGTGAGCTTATGAAACAATCAGAACGTTATATTGATGAAGGTTAGTAATACCCCAAAGTCTTTTTCTAATTTATCCTTTGTTTGATACTTTTCTCATTATCCTACTTTAATATATCCCCAAATAACTTGTATAATAGTGGATATTTAGTCGAATTATCCAATTTCAGTATGTTGTCCTTTAAATTTTTTTTCTTTTTGCTGGCAAAGTTAGCAGGTGGGTGGGGGCTGAACTAGTATAGTATTATAAAACTTTAGTTGGTGTGATTACGGTGGCAACATGCAAGCATATTTGTTTATGCATATTTGGCACATGCAAAGGTATAAATGTTTGAAGGCCAGCTTTATAGGGTGAAGCCAATGTAACAATGTTATAGGTAATTTTATTTCCTTGCTTGCCCTTGTTTATCCTTGTATTTAAAGAGAAATGTTTGTGTTCATGAGAGAATTTAGCTGATATGTGGAATATCTTTTTTGTCTTGCAGCTCATGCATGGTTTCATTTATATTAAGTGACAACCTATTTGCTTCCTATTTCAGTAAGTATTTCAACATTTAAAGGAAAATATTTGTTAGCTCTTGTCATGCCCTCAAACCCGAGGAGCGTGATCCCCATTTGCTTACTCATTATTCATTTAACCAAAATTACTTTAATGTATCCCAAACTCCAAAATATACAAAGTCTAATTTTTAAAAATTTTAGCAAAATCTCCTTTGATTTTTGGATTATTCCCATTTTTTTTTACACCTATCAAACCCAAACAGTAAGACATACACAGACACTACCTAGATCTCAAATCCCAAAATACAGTCAAAATTATTTACTAAAAAAATCCACAATAATCATAAACGTACATGTATCACAACCATGCATTAAACATTCAAGACTTAGTTCATTTCTCAGAACTATTACAATCATCTACCATATTTATAAGTTACAAACAAATGATATATAGATATGGATTTGAATTTACAAAACATGAACATGAACATAAGTGTCCCTCCTTCACCTTCAAAATTCATCTCAAGATTAAACATCTTTGAGAGCATGTTAATTTCATTTGAACCTGTAAAAAAATTTGTAACCACAGGCGTGAGTCAAAACTTGTAGGATAAATACTAAAGAAAGTACAATGTATGATTTGTGATGTGTAGATGAGCAAGATATTATGCAATCATTTTCATTTGTTCTTTTTACTTATTTCACGATTCACATATACGTTCAGTTAATGTAAACTTCAAAGATAATATGAATTCATTTTGATTCCTTGGCTTTAAATTTACTAACTCCTCCAATTAATTCGTCTGTCAATTATTCCAACCTTGTATTATCATTATACTCACTTTAGTGTCTTGTTTATCAATTAAATTTTCATTGCTATTTTTTTTCTTCTTTTTCATTAGTTACATTCTTCTCTCATTATCTTTCTTTCTAATTCATCAACCTGATACTCTCATTTTCACTTAATACCATTAATCCCATAATGGAACGATTTCGGGTGCAGCTTATAGATATCTCTCCCTATTCTCCCAATAGGCTACACGAAGCCATTGGGTAATAGATAGCTCCATAACTCACTACAACAACTGCCTTTTTGGATTATCCTGAGGAACACCGACGGGTAGGCAACCCATGTACACCTTTTCAGGGACTAACCCGATAGGTAGGGCACCCTACTTGTGCAAGTTTTCGGTCTTTCACCGCGGAGCTAGTCAAGCCCAACTTATCACATCAACCATCCTCGGTTCAATATTCAATTAATCATATCAATATTCATAACAACCGGGAGTTCATCTCCCCAATCTAATTTCACAATCACGTAATATTCCATGTCATTCACAATTGTTACATCATTTTGTTTCGGATTCCATATTATCAATGAACACAATTATTACATATCCATCCAACTCATCAAATTTCATTATACCATCAACAAACATCATTACTCATATCAATGACATTGGTTGATTCCAATTCGAGTTCGCAAATCACATTAACCAATTAATCATTATATTATACCATTTTCAAAACAATATATATCACATGTCTCAAACCATGTTTCACCTTTCTCATTTTAATAATATACATTCCATATCATATTTCATATTTGCATACCAATGACATACAACCCACTTTAACGAATAAGATTACATGTCATAAACTTTTTGACTTTCTTCAATTAAAGTGTCAAATTAATTCGCCAATTCAAACGATTCAATCATGAAGCTCTAGCAATACTTTAATGAATCCAAATTAATTATCTCATTCATATAGTCTAACTTTACCCATCCATTTCATGTATCAGGACTAAACATCATAACCTAAGTTTCTAAAGGTTTAGAGTTTCAATGGTCTAGCCATTGATTCAATACAATAGGTTCGAAACACAATATTGTTTATGTTTCTCATCAATTAATCCTCAGCTTACTCTCCTTTGAACTAAATTTGACATTAAGCTCATAATTCATTACATCACAAGGTTCGAACAATTCTTTACCAATTTCCAAGCTTTACGTCTCATCCAATTATACATATCCAAATTCATCTTCTAGGAATCAAGATTGTAAGCCATGAAATTTTTTAGTGTCTTTACAATTCTCCAAAGGTCTCACTTGAATTATCAATTTAGCACGCAAGTCATATATCAATAAGTCAAATCATATAGTTTTGCTAACCGTTTCGAAAGCCCAAGTTAACCTCATTTTTTGAGATGACCTGTTAGCTAGGTTTAACTGAAAACTAACAATATTGTCTTTTGGTGATTCAATCTCATATTAAAAGAAACCACGTTCTTTAACTGTCATATTGTCCCATTTTCTAATTTAACATCACGTCTCAAACCGCGTTTACCCTTTTTGCCTTTGAAAAACCCATCACATTTTCAAATCCCAAAGTTAGGATCACTAATGAAATGTTTCTATTTCAAATTAGAACTTATTTCTATATCCAAAAACCAACCAATTCAAGAACATAAATTAGACATTCAAGTCTAAACTCATCTTCTTTGGTTACAAAGACAATTACAGCTCAAATCTCGTCAAATCACAAGCCCCCATTAACATTTTCTCAATTCAAGATACAAATTAAATTCAACAAGTAACCATATTACGTCAACCATAAATTTGCTAAGATTACCACAATCTTCCCAAGTTTTTTTTTACTACCACTTTAGCTTAGAACTCAAAAATTCATAAGTTACATACTCAAATATTCCACTTAAAGTTCAATTTAAATAATGAAATCGCATATATTGCTCATTACGTTTCTCATAAAAATAAAAAAATAATTTTATTAATAAATAAAATTAAATATTAAAAATAATAAAAAAATATAATTTTTAGTATAGAACCCAGACAATCTTACACTTATTCTCAAAACTATGCTACCATACATTTGACTCGCATACCTTCTATATGACTATCAAAAGTCTTAACCGGTAGGCTCTTTATAAAAGAATCTGCACGGTTATTTGCTAATACAATCTTAGCTATGACTACATCACCTCTCTGTACTATCTCTCGTATTAGGTGATATTTTCTCTCGATGTGTTCCATCTTTCAAGGTAAACACATATCTCGATATAAATTTTTGCGAATCCTTATCTTACTAGAAATTTGAGTCCATGTATCCCAAAGGTACAAAACTATCTTCCTAGTAAACTAACATATGATCCCTAGTCCTTTGCAAGTACTTGATTATATGTTTTACTGCTATCCAATGCTCCTGCCCTCGTAAACCAACATATGATCCCTTCACGGTTGTAGATTTCAAGTTGAAACTCCAAATTCAAGTCTTCTGCTATATTTTCGAATGTTAGAACGTGTCTGTAGTGTGGGCTACCTTAAATGTGTTCTTCACAACCTTTTCTAGCCACCAAGAAAATACGTGAAAACCTTGACTAATATAATGAGAAATATGGTGGCTAAGGCTGCATAACAACATATAAATAGGCTATAGCAGTGCAGTGACCTGGGAGTAAATATGACTTGGGCTCCTAATGTAATTATGAAAATACATCTCACCCCAAAGATAATTTCACAAAAATATTAATTATAATTCATTTCACTAAAGAATTATAATTGCACTCTTAGCCATATTCTCAAAATTGAATATTCGAGCTCCAGTTATTAAATGCTTATTTATTATCCATACGTTTAAATTCTTAATACCCCCGATTAAATTAAATTAGTAACAATTATATTTAATCGGCTTCTTAAATAAATTTCTTAAGACCTTCCTCTTAACTTATTTGACTGCCAAATAATTAAATCCACATGTAGGGTTTCGCTCGGTTAAAATTTATAAGCTTCCTTAAGGGGGTATTGTCAATTCCGATCTTTCGAAGCGTGAATTTTATCAATAATTAATATTCACCATATAATTAATATCGTTATCCGACTCACCAGGATTATAAATCTATAAAAGATCGCACTCTTTAATGACTCATAATAACGAATATTAAATATACATAAATAATTAATTATTTCGAGATTAAAAGTATAATAACTCATAATAACTATGGGGTGTGAATTAATTTATATAAAAGGTATAAAGTTAATTACCCCAATGTGATCCTGTTCAATACACACGAAGTGTATTAATACAGCGAGTCAGAATATTAGGTGAAGCTATTATCTGCTCCCTTTAACCAAGACAGGTCTACTAAAATTTTGCACTACAGCCATACCGATAGTGTATCCAATTTCATCTAAGCTATGAATCAAAAATTTATATTTTGCAAGAACTAATAATCTAGTCTTCCGTGTATAAACTGAACTCTATACACCAGATTAAATAGTATGCAGAATAAAAGCACTCATGCATAACATTTGATAAATAATGAAACCGCATAGATTACTTATTAAAATTCTCATAAAAATAAAAAAAATAATTTTATTAATGAATAAAGTTAAGTACTAAAAATAATAAAAAATAAAATTTTTAGTTTACAACCCTAACAACTGATGGTGGTGGTAGAGATCTCTGGTGGTCGTGGTGGTGGTGGTCACCATCGTGTGGGGGAGGGAGAGAAGGAGAGACGAAAGGGAGAGAGAGAGAGAGAGGGGGAGAGAGTCGGAGGTTGGTAGCAGTGGCAGAGGTCGGCAATGGCCTCATCAACGATAGTGGCGGCATCAGGCGACGATGGCGGTGGGCGTTGGTGGCGTTGGGGCAGCGGGGTGGATCAGTGGTTGGTGCCCATATTCCTTTTCTCTGCGATTTTTGTTTTTCAGTTTTCTCTCTTTTCTCTTTTCAAAATTTCTAAATCCAAACTTAGCTTCCTTTTACCTCCTTTACTAATGGATTTAGTTTTATAAGCATAACCCTTGACCGGCAATTCGGTGAGCAATTAGCCACGGAGTGAGGATAATTAGCTTATTCATGAGGTAAGATTGACACGTGGTAACACATGTCATTTTTCGATGGTATTTTGTATCGCCTAAAATTTTCGATATAAAATTTTATGCTCATAAAAAATTTCAAAAATTAATATAAACTTTTAGTGTTATTTTGTGAATTATTGTATTGACAGAATTATAGCAAAAATTTCCTAACTATGTGTTTTTAATTTTGTGATTATCTAAAATTTAAAATTTTTTGTTTTAATTTCTAATTTGGATTTTATTTATAAGGTTTTATTAGGAATTATGTTTTCGAACTATTTGCTAATTTACTTTTATTTTTTTGTTACATTTGGCTACCGGGTTTTACAAGAACACCAGGTACTTTGGGTTATTAACACTTTCAACTTTGAAATGGCCGGTGCCAGTTCTCACCGAATGCTTCATCTTAGCGAGCTCAAAGAAATCTGTAATGATGCTTACTGGAATTCTCATACCTGCAAGGCTCGAACAAAAGCCTTCCATTATAAATATATCCATCGTAAATCTTTTGAGCCTAATAAAAAAGGTGTACCTTCTCAACTCTAAGTTAATTTTTCTTTTGGGAAACTCCTATCCCGTTGGGATCAATCGTTTGTGGTGACTCACCTCTACCCTCACAATGCCTGCTAACTCTTCAATCCTCAATCCGATAAGCATCTCATAGTTAATGGCCAGCGGCTAAAACCATTTGTTTAAGGCATCTCTGTGGAACCCGGGATTGAAAGCATTCTATTTTGTTGAAGACGGTAAACTTAGCCCTATTGGGAGGGAACCTAGGTTTTCGTAGTTTAAAAGTAAGGAAAAAAAATGTGTCTCTACTACCCAAACGGACCTCTCTCGCCTCCGGACAAAAATCCTTTTGCTCAAAATCCATTTAGACGGACTCCACTAGCATCCGGACAGAATCGAATCCCAACGGTTCTAACACTCACCATGCCACGTGTCACATGCATTAATGACCAGTTCAGATTTCGTCTGGATGGATGTTCTTACGTTTGGATGGAACTCAACTGGGAACAACTATTCACCTGCCAGTTAAACCTTTTAATGACTGACATTTTCGTCCGGATGGACATCTTTATGTCTACACAAAATTTAAAAGGTTGCACTGAATCCCAACAGTTCTAACACTTACCCTGTTACCATCACACTTCTTGTACATACCAGATTCATCAGGACATTGATCATAACAATAAGACTTAATGACTTGATCAAACTGAGTGTTCCAAGACCTAGATTCCTTTTTAAGTCCATAAATGCATCTATTAAGCTTGCACAACATGTGCTCTTGGTCATTTGCTATGAAACTATCTAGTTATACCATATATATACACTCGTTAAGACTTTCGTTAAGGAAATCTATCTTGACGTCTATTTTCCAAATTTTGTAATCGAAATGAGCCGCAATGGAAAAGAGAATTCGAATAAACTTAAGTATGGCTATCGGCAAAAAGGTCCCTGTTAGGAAACAGGCAACCCAAGAGGGGGGGGAGAATTGGGTTCTTTCCTAGCAATGGATATTTAAAAAACTTTTCAGAAAAACTCTTAATATCTCACAGAAACTAGATATGCAATTAAAACTTA
>JAOTRH010099058.1:6011-16040 GCA_034768845.1 Heliamphora exappendiculata
CTCTTGAGATACGCATATTTAATGAGGATAGTCTTTTGAACACGAACTATTGGTATGTGGATTGGTTGGTGGAAAAACAACACTTAGATGCGATGAAAAACTGTATTACAAGGGCAGTAATGATATAGAATTGGAAAGAACGTACACACGTGTCTTAATAATTACATTTTGGGTTTTGATATTTTTAATTAATTAATTAGATTATACTAGATATTAATCATTTATGATATATATATATATATATATATATATATAGGATATACATGTATATAATTTTCTTACAAACCAATTAGATTCTTTATTCTTGGTTAGATACTTAACCACCGTGGTTGGTTCATGATTACAAGGTGACTAGAGGTTGGAAAGATTTATTACTTGTCCTAAGAATTAAAATTAATTCTTTAACAAATTGTTTTGCAATATCAAATCCCAGACTACTTTGTGAACAACACACTAGCCTCGTTTCATCATTTCTTTATCCTACTTATATCTATACTCTATCTTCTAAACTCATCATTTTATCAATAAAATCATCCGAGCCTTATCTTCCATCACATTCAAGTCCATCAACCACTATTCATGTACCACTTTTGTTGGAATATTTGGGTACCAACCAAGCAAGCCCTTGCTTCATCATTATTAACTCTTACACATTTCTTCCACCCTCATCATTTTATCTACAAAATTGCCTTAACTTATCTTAACACTCTTTTAAGTCATTCAAAACTTCTCATCAAGCCATCAAACAAGTCTTTCAAGGACACCATTTTATGAACTTTTGATGGGAATTTTGGAATACACCTCAAGCCATCTTTTTCCCTATAAATAAGACCCCAGCTCTCTATCTCTCTCTCTCTCATACAAAATTTAGCCATATCAAAGAGATTAAAATAGATAACACAAAATTAAGCCTGTTCAAAGAGATAAAAATAGATAGAGAAAGAGAAGAAGAAAAAGAAGGAGAGAAGAAGAATAAGAAAGAAGGAAGGAAGAAGGAAGTGAGGAAAAAGTCTAAAGCTAAGTCATTTTCTTCTAGATTGAAGACTCCAAGGAAGGAATAAATAACCAAAAGTAGACTTTCTACTATTAACACATTTAGCAAAATATGAATCTGAATAACTAATCACTTCAAAATTTTTAGACATTCTAAATGTGAGCATGTAGTCTTTCATTCATTGCAAATACCTCATCACTTTCTTTGTAGATTTTCAATGATCTATTCCAAGATTGCTTTGGTATCTGCATAACATACCGATAACAAATTTGATATTTGGTCCTGTACAAGTCTGTGCATACATTAAGTTTCATACTGTAGATGCATAAGGAATCATTTTCATTTCTTTATGTTCCAAATCATTTTGCGGGTATTGCATTAAATTGAACTTATTTCCTGTTTGAATAGGGGCATTATTACCAGAACACTTTTCCATACTGAATCACTCTAAAACTCTTTCAAAGTATACTTTTTGAGACAACCCTAACAATCCCTTGTGATCTATCCCGAAATATGTCTATTTTTATCATGTAAGTTACCTCACCCATATCTTTCATTTCAAAATTCTTTGAGACAAACTTCTTAGTTTCGTGCAATAAAACAAGATCACTACTCGCAAATAATATATCGTTAACATATAGAATAAAAAATATAAACTTACTCTAACTAGCCTTTAAATATATACACCGATCAACAATATTTTTTTTAAATCCAAAGGAAGTAATAATACTATTAAGGGTGATTTAGAACTCAGTCCTATTTTTACTATTTGTTTTTTTTGGGGATAAGGACCATTTACGAAATTAGTATCCAGCTAAGTTCCATTTTTTTTAACAATGTACTGAAATTGTCCCAATTATGAATGAAACATTGCTACTAAAGTTGCATATAGAATTTTAAAGTATCTTTCCAAAACAGAGCCACAATCGATGCTACAAGATTACAACCACAAATGAATATCAACTTCGTGGTAAATCAATGAGACTAAATTAGCGAAATGATACTAAATCAATGATCATGAAAAATCATTACACTATATAACACATGGAATGATAAATCACAATAATATCTAGATACCATATTGACGAATGTAACAGCTCATAGAAAAATCTAAGTAATCACTATGTATATCCTATTACAAAATGGAATCCATACAACTCTTATATATCCATGTATATATATTTATTTACCATAATTACATATGAGGATATAAATGTCTATAATAGCATTAAATATTTAAAAAAAGAATTTCGTGGAATAACTGTTTAGTACATATAATTTATCTCAAAATAAGTTATAAAAATAGGACCCCCACAGTAATTAACTCTACTATTAAATTTAAGATACTATTGTCGAGAAACTTGTTTAAGTTCATACATTGACTTCTTAAGTTTGCAAGGGTGAAACTTTCAGGTTAATCCATATAAACTTCCTCATCTAAACTCTCATTTGAAAAAGTAGTTTTTACATTCATTTGGTACTACTCTATATTAAAATGAGCTTCCAATGCCATAATAATTCTAAATGAGTCCTTCATGGATACATGTGAGAAAGGCTTCTTACACTCAATGCCTCCTTTTCTGAGTGAAACTGTAAAGACCCAAACCCATTTTATTTATTTTATTAATTTTCTCATATACTAACATGTGTCAAATAAAATTGCATGCATATTTTATTTCGAGTATATGGCTTATAGGCCTAATGACTTTTGACCAAACATTATTGATTTACATGTGTAGTTGGGTACCCGACAAATTATTTTGGGATCATTTTTAAATTGTGGTAATTTATGAGGGGGTAATTTTAATTAATTAATGTGAGATTATAATGGTAGTTGATTATATATATAGAAGAAAGAAGCATGACCAAGTCAAAGTTTCTCAAGGAAGCTTCAATTTGTGGTAAAAGGGGACCATCTCCCATCAACGAGCGTATCTCTTTCTCTCTCTATCTCTCTCTCTGCAACATCACTTTCTCTCCTTTTCTTTTTTCTTCTCTCCTATTTTTGGAAGCTCAAATCTTGGTATCTTATAAAACAATGGAAGAAAAAGTTCTATACATCAAGGGCTAAATTCAACCGAACGAATTTTTGTTTTGACAAGTTTGTGATTTTGGGTGTGTTAAGAATTTTGGCCTTGGCCCTTATTCGTTTTTAGTTTGACAAAACTGTGACAAATTGTTATTCAAATTATTTGTATTTTATTCTTTGATAATTTGACACTTGTTCTTTTAAAGTTATGATTGGATATTATAGGACAACGATAATGGAATAGAAAAACATTAAAAAGCAACAAGTGGTGTTAGACCGCTCGAGCGGTCCATTAAGCGGTTAGTAGAGCCTCTCGGTTTCTCATATTCTATAACAAATTGCTGCAACGTAGTGCAACGCAGGCTTCACTGCTTGAGCTGTTCACAACGAATCAGTTTAACATTTGCTATTGTCAGTTAGGGTTTTGAAAGAAGGCTACATATATAGGCTGCTGGGGTATCTATAGGGGGTGCCTCCTTTTTAGAATACAAATCCTAGCCACCAAGGTGTTACCTAATTGTTGAAAAAGCTCTTAAGCACCATATTAAAGAGATCCTTGAAGCTTTGCCTTTCAAATCACTTGATGATTATTTAGTTTTCGCGTAGTCATGAACATCAACAAGCTAATCAAATCTTCTACGTTCCATTCGAGTTCATGGATTCTCTTTAGTGGATTCTCAAGGGGTTTAAGTCTGGTGGTGGATTCTGTCAGCATCTAAAGTTCAATTGTGAATTCCAGTGACAGTCAAGTATGGAGTTGTACGTGAATTCAGCAGGAGTAGGCTTACATTCGTAGGTTGTGGATTCAATGGTGATTTGTAAGATTCTCGTATAACCAACAACTTGTTATAGTACTTGATCTTTTCGGACTTGGATTAGTTTTGCAATTTTTACTCGGTTTGAGATTTTTCACGTAAAAATTACCTTGTCTCATGTGTGGTTGATTTATTCCGTGTTTGTGGGATTATTTATTTATTTAGCGTTTGACTTCTTTAGATAAATCAATTAGTGCAAATCAATTTATAAACGAAAATTTTCAATTGGTAACAGAGCGGGTCACTTAAAATTTTTCCTATATTTTTTTACAAGTGTGATCCTTGATTGATTTGCAGAAATAAATTTTCTTAGAGATGGGACTTTGATCGGTAGACCACCAACTGTTAATGGCTCAAACTATCTTTTTTGAAAAGTTAAGATGAGAACTTTTCTAAAATCTATTGACGAACGAGTTTAGCTTTTTGTTGTTAAGGGATACAAATATCCTACTGTGGCAACCCAATTTTTGGAGACATCTTAAGTTATAAAAGAATATTTTTCTTTAATTAGTTGCGAGGAAAAAAAGCTCATATTTTTTTTAAAATAACTATACCGATTCAAAAAGATAACTATAAAGTGACCTCAATCCATTCATAAACTGACGTCTGAAAATACCACTTTCGTATAACGATGAAAGGAGTCTTAACATATATTACAACTCAAGTCTCGCAAAAAGGGTTCAAAAAAAAAAAACTACAATTGAACTCTAAAATGTAAATTTCTTCAAACTTCAAATGAAGGTTCTTCATTAGTTGCTTAGCCATGGTTCTTCGTCACCCTCCAGCACTGGTTCTCTTGTATAATCTTCTTCACCTGGCATTAAATGCCATGAGCTGTGAGGCCCAGATAGAAACAACCCAAAATCCTACTTACCTACCCTTAACACACATGATTAATACAACAATAAAAGTAGGCATGTAAAGAGAGATAGGTAGTTCCAGTAACAACTAAACTCATAGGATTCTAACTTATGTTCACAAGTGTTCTTTGTTCATGTTTCCAAAGTTAAACGTTGTCCAAGAGAATTCACAAGTGTTCTTCATTTATGTTTCCAAAGTTAAATGTTGTTCAAGAGAATAGTTTCCCCGGTCTCACCAAGAGAACCCATCCAAAATTATTACTGCGTTTCCACAATAGGCACTCCCTTTAGGTCCCATTATATTCTTGACCACTATGATTCCATGCACTATGTTCTGATACACCTTGTCCCTGCATCTTCATTCTTCCCGTCCAATACTACATGTAGTTGGCTAAGTGCCATGGTGAGTAGTTTGTCATAGATCTAGCTCCTGCCTATACTACGTGTATGCGGATTGTGACTTCCGCAAACGTAGACAACGCACGACTCAAGACATAGCACAACTCATGATGTCAATGGACCTTTTCTCAACATGACTCCACCACACAAACCTAACCCATGTCAAAACCCAATTCTTTTAAAGAAAGTGATGTTAGTTCAAGGGTTAAAGTTTTGCTCAGTATACGTGATCATGGCTAACTAATCATGCACTTTACAAAAGGTATCTAGCAACTTTTAAATATGCTTCACATGGTATAAAAACGTAAACAAGACATATGCATGGTAAGTTAAAGGTGTATCACAACAAATTAGTCACTTAAGCATCACCAAACATGGTATCCATACATGTTCTTGGTCAACTCATCATGTTCTTAACACAGGGTATCTAACAACTCTTAAATATGCTTCACATACTATAAAAACATCAACAAGTCTCATGCATGGAAAGTTGTAGGCATAACATAACAAATCAATCACTTAGGCATCACAATTCATTATAACTAAAAACTTAGCTTTTAGGGGTCTCACCGTAAAATACTTTTAAAATACTAAACGTCACTAATTTGCTACAAAAATTGATGGGGTGATAGATATACATGTTAGGACATATTTTATGAAGGAAGCTAAGCCGTGGGGTGTTCCTAAGTAGGGTAAAAATTGTTTGAACAAAAAAGGTCCAAAAACAATATTGTTTGGTAAAAACGAGTTTTAGAAAAATGGTCCAGTCAAATCACTTCAAATAAATTTTAAATGAATGATAACTCAAAAATATAGCTCTGGATATAAAGTTTGGCCTGAGGGGATTTTTCAAAAATTTTCTAAAATTCGGCAAAGTTGACTGATTTTCCGCTA
This sequence comes from Heliamphora exappendiculata, assembly GCA_034768845.1. Taxonomy (NCBI): domain Eukaryota; kingdom Viridiplantae; phylum Streptophyta; class Magnoliopsida; order Ericales; family Sarraceniaceae; genus Heliamphora; species Heliamphora exappendiculata. The sequence continues at coordinate 12,003 of JAOTRH010099058.1, forward strand.
CTTTGGCGTAAAAGCGTAAAAATTTTGTTTGGGGCACTTAGACACCATTTTAGGTTCTACTAAAAACCACGCATGCTAAAAATAACTTCATGAAACATTAGTAAAAACATGTTTGGAAAAAGACTATTTGGTTCATCAAAAAATTCGGGTAAGATGGAAAGAATAGCTTTTTCTTAGTTTTTCTTTGGTAAACTTGTTTCTATTATTGTTTAACTTATGGATCCATACATGTAATTTAAACTTAAAAACCAATACACTCTAGAGATCTAATTATCCACATAACATACTTGTTTAACTCATGAAAAATAAAACAAACAACTAATCGCAGTTTCAACTAATTTAACCTAGCTATCTCATATTCGATTATTTTCTAACCTTCTTATTTCTAATCTTGGTTTTAGCTTCTTAGATCATATTATTTTTTGTAGAGAGGGGTTAGAAGAGAAGGTTAAGGAGAATTATAGGAGTTCCTACCTTGAAAGGTCTTGATCAATGTAGATAGGATTTAGCTTTACCTTCGCAACTTTTGCTTCTTTCTTTTTTTCTTTCTTTCTTTCTTTCTTTCTTCTTCTTCTCCTTCTTTGTTCTTTATTCTTGGAACTCTCTCTCTCTCTCTAAGCCTTTGAATGGTGACCGAAATTTGTGCAGAATGGGGTGGGGGAAGGGTTCTTTATATAGACCTTGGAGCTTAGGTGGTCAAAGTACAAAAGGAAGGTTCTTAGAAATACACAAGGGAGGTTCCTAGAAAGACACTTGAAAAGTTGTCTTGGAGAAAGGAAGATATGGATCTTAGGAAAAAATAGCAGTATAAAATTCTTGCAGTTAAAAATATAGATTAAAGAAGTAGAAAGGTATTTAAAATATTAATGAAGATATTTTGACTTAAAAGATGATAGGTGGATAGAATTGACTTACTTTTCAAGAATCAGGATTTGACTTCAAAGAGGCTATGTGAGAATTAAAAATGCATATTCTAAATGGAAAGATTAATTTTTTCACAGAAAAAGTCCCAAAGAAAGTACATTTTGTTGTTTGGCTAAAAAAAATCCCAAAAGACTTGAGTACAACCTTTTTCTTAATTTATGGGATTTTTGTACCTTGGTGAAGTTCCCAAGGTGGCCAACCACTTGGGGTTTATATTCTTTTTTCTTTTTAATTTTAATTTTAAATTTTTGTATTTAATAATTCATGGATTAAAATTTTGGAGCAAAATAATTAAATCATGGACCTTTCTTGAATTTTGGGTTGGGCTTGATCTATGGTTTTTTTTTTTAATTTTTCCTAGGCTTAATCAAAGAGTTGGGCTTTATTTGAGTTGGGTTATAATCCTTTTCTTGGGCCTTCTTTTTAGTTTATGGGCCTTGTTGGAGTATTGGGTCTCGTTGGAGTTTTGGTCTTTAAATATTATTGGGCTTAAGGTTGAGTTTACCCTTGATTGTCTTTGGGCCTTAGGTGACCTATTGAGCTCATCCTTATTTAATCTTGGGCTTCTCCTAGGTTTGGGTCCAATTTTCTAAGATCTCATAACGGTATGCTTTGAATTAGGGTTCCCCATGTTTATGTGACTTGAGATTTACTGCTAGGGTTTCTAGTGTTTTCTGTGAGCGTCGAGAATTCACTATTAGGGTTCTTAACTAGTGTTTAAAAAATTTAGGTCCTCACATCCTACTTGGGCTTTTATTTGTGTTTTAGGCCTTGTGTGCATTTGGGCTTTATTGAAGAATTGGGTCTCATCAAATATTTCGGGCTTATGTTATGTTTGGGCCTAGTTTGAATATTTGTCTTGATTATACTTAGGCTACACTTTTAAGATTTGGATTTTTACTTGTCTTGGGATATTTGTTGGAATTGAGCCTAGATTAGTTTTTGGGCTAATTAAATATTTTGGGCTTTGATTGCTATTTGGGATTTATTAATCTTTGGGCCTTGTTTTCTACTTGGGCCTTATTTAAATTTGGGTCTTGATTATATTTGGGCCTTATTTAAATCTTGAGCTTGGAAAAAGAATTAGAGTTTGGGCTTGATAAAATATTATCTTGGGCCTTCAACTAATTTTTGATCTTTAATGAACTTTGCGCTTTTACTAATCTTGGGCCTTGTGGAAACACTTGGGCCTTTATTTGATTTTGGGCCATTTGGTAAGTTGGGCCTCGTTTAATTTTTGAACTTATGGGGACTTGGGTATTTTTATTTGATTGTGGGCCTTTCTTCGTTTGAGCCTTTCTATTTCTTGGGTCTTTCTTTTAGTCTTGGGCCTTGGCCTGTTAAATTCTCAACAAAACTATTTCTTTTAGATAACTTGTGTTCTAGAGTTTTACGAGTCTTAAGGGAAACTATTGCTTTTATTAATGTCCTATCGTACTATTCAAAAAATTTGGAGTATTACACCCACTATAATTGTTGACGGCTAAACCATCCCTAAATCCGCGACTAGATAGGATATAACCAATTTTGAAGATGTAGGCTAGAATAATAAAGTTATAAATGTTATCTTTAGCAAAGTCACACAAGATGAGTTTTGCTGAATAAGTACTTGTGACTTGACTAAAAAAGTATAAGAAATTCTTCAAATAACTCATGAAGAGATCGAAATCGTAAAAATTTCACCACTTCAACATCTCACAACTAATTTTGAAACTCTACGTATGAATGTTTTGACTATTTTTACACAAATCTAAGTGACATTGTTAATGCCTTTTTTAATCTTGTGAAAAAAATCCCAAATTTTAAAATTGTTTTAATTTTTTTTAAATCTTTACCCGAACGTTTCCAACCAAAAATTATGGCAATAGAGGAGAGTAAAGACATTGACCCTATTTCTATTGAAAGTTTAGTTAAAAACCTACAAACTTACGAGTTAAATTTACAAAATAAAAAGGCTTCAAAATGTTAAGGTTAGTATACTGAAAATCATGTTTTTAGTACTTAATTTTTTGCATATATTTTGTTCGATGTATGATTTATTCGTTTTGATGCATGTTAACGTTTAAATAAGCATGCGCGGCTGGTTCCTGGGGTTGTAGGGAGTTGCTGTGCGAATTTTAAAAATTAAAAAAAAAAAGATCTTTTGGAAGCCTATAAATATCTGGGGTTAGATAGTTTCAAAAGGATATTTTTAGAAACTTAACTCCTAAGTTTCTTCTAGTTTTCTTTTTACCTTCTCTCTAACTTTTCGAGGGCCCGGGGCTTAGTTTTTGACAAACCAACTGCTGATCCTTAGTATCCGCATCGAGGGCTACTCATCCATCCAGACACATTTTCATTTCGACGAAGCTCGATTTTGCACGTGGATTGAGACGTCGAGTTTTTAACTCATCGAGGTAGGATCTTAGACTGTAAAACTGTTAGAGGGTACTACTTATAATCCTACGTGTTTTTACCGTTTAAAAATGCATGAAAAGTGATTTGTGTTTCAAATCCGATTTTGGGGTAAAACTATTTTTTGGCGTTTAGTTGGATGAAAACGGTGATGGATGTTACGTTGAGGCCTTCGGTGAGAGGCTTGGGTGTGTGTGTATTTGAGGGTGTTTGATGGAAGTTTTGAGGCTTCGTCTTGGGTTTAAAAAGGCTGATCCGTAGCTCAAAAATAAAATCTGGGGAAGTTCAATCGACTGGACCTTGATGGTTAGTCGACTGGATCATCATTTGGTGAGTTTAGTCGACTGGACCTGGGAGGTCAACCGACTGAAATTCCTTCTGTTGTGGTTCTCTTCTTCCAGTGAGTTTTTTAGTCGACTGGGGACTTGGGCCAGTCGACTAGGGCCCTGTGTGGGCTGTTGATGTTGTTTTAGTGGTTCGGTGGTTGTGTTTTTGCCTTCCTCCCTTTCCTCGAATGGTTTTAAAGAGATGGATTCAGGTAATCTGGCATTTCAGAGGTTGGTTTTCGAAGGAAAGGTTTAAAAAAGGAGTTTTGACGAAAACTTTGGAAAAACGTGTTTGTTGAAGGTTTGGAGCTAACCCATGGGGTTGAGTCTCAACTTCTAAAACGTTTTGGTGAAAATATATTTTTACATGTTTTGTTTGATCTCCATGGTTCAT